>PVJO010028696.1:0-17770 GCA_004026905.1 Hystrix cristata
TTTTTTTTTTTTTTTTTTTTTTTTTGGTGCTGGGGATCAAACGCGGGTCCTTGTGCTTGCAAGGCAGGCACTCTAACCACTGGGCTAAATCCCCAGCCCCTATCGTCTACAAAAAATGATAATTTGACTTCTTTTCTATATGTATCTCTTTTATTTCTTTCTTTTGCATGATTGGTGTGGCTGGTGTTTTGAGTACTCTATTGAGCAGGAGTAGTGATGGTGGATGGACATCCTTGTCTTGTTCCTGATTTTAGAGGGAAAGCCTTCAACTTTTCCCTGTTCAGTAAGATGTTGGCCATTGACTTGTCATAAATGGCTTTTATCAGATTGAGCTAAGATCTTTCTATACATATTTTCTTCAGTGTTTTTCATGAATGAATATTGGATTTTTTTCAAAAGCTTTTTTCGCATCTGTTGATATGATCATGCGATATTTGTCCTTGCTTCTGTTGATGTGGTACATTACGTGTATTGATTTGCATATTTTGAATCATCCTTACATCTCTGGAATGAATCTTACTTGATCATGATTTTTTTTTTATGATTTATTGCATTCTGTTTGCCAGTGTCTTGTTGAGAATTTTTGCATCTATGTTCATTAAGAGATTGGCCTATTGTTTTATTTTTTAGTTTGGATCTTTGACTTGTTTTGGAATCAAAGTAATGCTAACTTCCAGGAATGAGTTTGGAAGTAACCTTTCCCTTCCAATTTCACTAGAGAGTTTAAGGAATATTGGCATTTTGTCTTCCCTGAAGGTCTTGTAGAGTTCAGTGATGAGTCCATCAGGTCCTGTGCTTTTCTTAGTTGGTGGGGTTTTTATTACTGCCTCAATTTCATTACCTGTTATTGGATTGTTCAGAATTTTAATGTTTTCTTGGTTCATTTTTAGTAATGTACATGTATAGGAATCCATTTCTTAAGACTCTTTAATTTGTTGGAATACAATTTTTCATAGTAGTTACTAATGATCTGGATTTCAGTGAAGTCTGTTGTGATTTTGCCTTTTTCATATCTAATTGCATAGATATGGGTCTTTTTTCCTTTTGTTTGTGAGTTTGCCAAAGGCTATTTTGTTTTTTTCTCTCAAAGAATCAGCTCCTCAATTTACTGATTCTTTGTGTTTTTTTTCTCAATTCTGTTCATTTCCATTGTGATTTTTCTGATTTCCTTCCTTGTATGAGGTTTGGGTTTGGACTGTTCTTGTTTTTCTTAAGCTATCTGAAGATGCATCATTAGGTTATTTATTTGCACTTACTCTTTTCCTAATATGGTCATTCACAGTAATAAATTTAAGACCTTTCATTGTGTGTCACATGGGGTCTTGTATATTGTACTGGCATTATCATTTGATTCTAAGAATTGTTTAATTTCTTTCTCAATTCCTTCTGTGACCCATTGAGTATTCAGGAGTGTGTTATTTAATGTCCTGGTGTTCGAACAACTTGTGTGGTTTCTTTTGCAATTGATTTCTAGTTTTAATGTGCTGTGATCTGATGGCACACATAGGATGATTTCTATTTTTGTAATATTTTTTTAAGCAGGATGTATGGACTAGTATGTGGTCTACTTTGGAGAAAGTTCCACATGTTGCTGAGAAGAATATGTAGTCTATTGTAGTAGGATAGAACACTATGTAGATATCTGAAGCAATGTGTATACCCATCAACAGATAACTGGATAGACAAAATTTGGTAGCTATATATATAATGGAATACTATTCAGCTATAAAGAAGGACAAATTAGAGTCATTTATTGGAAAATGGATGAACCTAGAAAATACAATGTTGAATGAAATAAACCAGACTCACAGGCTTGAATACCGTATGATATCCATCATTTGAGTGAGGCAAAATACAAACAAAAGAAAAGAGTAAACAATGGATACAAAAAGGCAAAGGATCAGATCTAAGCCAATAGGCAAAGGGTCCAAGGAAAAGAGAAGAGGCCAAAGGGAGAGGGGAATGGGAATCCAGAGGAATAATGATATCCTAAAAACAAGAACCTAATAACCCAAACTTAACACAGTAACATGTACACTAGGTGCTACAGTAACTTTATGTAGTTATGACTTAATGCTGTGTCTATGTGGTTGTTTCAGTTGCTCATTGTTATAAGCAAAAGGCACAACGTATTATGGTCTGTAAGCGTGTGTAATGGCCTGTAAGTTTATGTAATTTTGGATAAATTTTAATAAAAATCTATTTAAAAAGTCAATTTGTTTGAAATTATGTTCAACTCTAATATTTCTTTGTTAATTTTGTGATCACTCACTGTGATTGTGTTGGGGGCTATTTGATCTTTTGTGTCCAGTAGTGGTTTTTTTAAATGAAGTTAGGTGCACCAATATTTGGTGCATATATATTTGTAATTGCTATCACTTCCTGTTGAACTGTTCTCTTAACTAACATGTAGTGACTTTCTTTGCCTGTTGTGATCAATTTTACCTTGAAGTTTACTTTAAGAATAAGATTGCTACTCCCACTTTCTTTCAGAGTGCTTGTGTGTGGAATAATCTTTTCTATCCTTTGTCTTTTAGTCTATGAATTTGTTTTTGGATTTGATGAATCTCTTGAATGCAACAGACTGTTGAGTTTTGTTTTTTAATCCAGTCTGCCGATCTTTGTGTTTTAAATTAGAGAGGTGATGTCATTTGCATTGAAAATTATTACTGAAAGGCACTGATTAATTTCCATCATGTTCTTTTCATGTTGATGGCTCCTTTATTTCTCTGTTTTTGTTTAACTACTCCTTGCATGGTGTACAGACACTCCTCATTTAAGAACCGAGTTCCTGTCCTGCAACTAGGTCATTAAATGAATTGGTCAATAAATGAGGAATTAATTATGTGTAGTGTGTACATTTTAATATTCAGAACAATGAAATGGTCAAAGGAAACTCCAACTTACTAACTTTCCTTCTATTTTTATAACTTTTAAATGAGGTACTGTAATGTATAACAGAGCATAAAACTCTAGTACTGTATTATACAGTACAATCAATAAAAATGAAGTGCTATATAAATAAGGTCTACTGTACAAAAAAAAAGTGAGGCTCTATCAACAAGATGTATAGAACCATACAAAAAAAAAAAGATGGGTTGTAAGTCTGAGCAGTGAGTTGTAAGTCTGAATGCTGTTCCTCGGTCATAAATCTGAACAGTCATTAAAACAGGTAGGTTGTTTGCCTGGGGATTTAGCTCAGTGGTTAGAGTGCTCACCTAGCAAGCACAAGGCCCCCAAATCGATTCCTAACACCAACCCCCCCCAAAAAAACTAACAAACAAAATCAGGTAGGTCCTTAAACAGGAATATCTGTATGCATTCCATTTGACATTTTGGATTTGCTGGCTTCATTGTGTCTGTGTAGGATATTTTTGAGTGTTTTTTGGAGTGCTGATCTGGTATTCATAAATTTCCTAAGATGTTATTTCTTGCAAAATGTCCTTACTTCTCCATCAGTTTTGAAAGATAGTTTTGTAGGATATATTAGTCCTGGTTGGAAGTTGTTTTCTTTTAGGACTTAAGACACTTCACTCCAAGTGCTCCTTGCCTTTAATGTTTGTATTGAGAAGTCTGCTGTAATCCTAATGCATTTAACTTTTTAAATGATTTTTTTTTGCTTTTCTCTGACTTTTAAGATTCTTTGTTTTGGACTTCGCAGATTTTGACTGTGATGTGTTGTGGAGAGCTTTTTTTTCCATCATAGTTATTTGGTGTTCTGTAAGGCTTACTTACCTATATGTTGAGTTCTTTCCCCACACTTGGAAAGTTTTCTGCTATGATTTCTGTAAATAGATTTTTTTGTTCCATGTGTGCTCACTCTCCAATTTCCCTCTAACTCAAATCAGCCTTAGATTAGTCTTCTTAGCATTATCTAGTAGCTTTTGGATGATTTCGTTTGCTCTCTTATATTTTTTAAGGTTTCTTTGAGTATATCATCATGTGCTTACATTTTGTTCAATTCTGAAACCCTAACAACTTCACATTGGTTATTTCTGCTGTTTGTAAAATCAATAAAATTCTCTGTCTTTCTGTTTGGCATCTTTCCATGGAGTCTATATTTTTGGTAAATTTGTCATTCATATTTTGATCTGTTTCGGTCTGCTTTTCCAATTTTTTGTTTCTCTCATAACCACATTGGTCAGTTTGTTTTGTTTTTGTTTTGTTTTTGGTGGTTGCACAATCTTTTGGGTTATGTTCTCTTTGAGCTTCCTGAGTTTCTTTGCTTCCCCTTTAACCATTTTGTACAGCTCAGCTATCTGGTGCTTTCTTTTCCTCTCCATTGGTGCCCCTCGGGTATGCTTTGGGAGATTTGTGAATCTTTGGAGGTCTTTTGTTGACTTGTTCTTTTATGTTCTTTTTTTTTTTTTTCCCTGTGCTGAAGGTTGAGGTCAAATAGAGTGAAGTTTGTTGTTGGTATGAAGATTTCCTTAGTTAGGTTCTTTTTTCCAGTGATGTGTTCTTAGCTTTATTCGTCTAGAGGTATTGTTTAGCATTTCAACCTATTCTCTTTTAATTGGGTTGGACTCTGTCACTGTTGTGCAGAGAGAATTTTTACTGGTTATAAAAGCATCAACAGATCCAACCATATATCAACATTAAATATTAAAATGTAATTTCACGCTTCTGTCAATATCCCTTTACTAATTTCATTATGCTGCTATTTGTGGTTTGTCTGGGATGTGGAGGGTATATGAAAGGAGAGAGCGTGGTGAAAATGAAGGGATTATATTATGGGAAAAGAAGCATGTAAGAGAAATATGTATATGTAAAAACTGGACAGGAGATTGGACTCTTTTGGAATTATTTTGGGGCAAACATATTGTTGAGGGGGCTTGAGAGTATTTATGTAGGCAGTAGCAGGTATACAGAAGGGTAAGAGTAATATTTAGAGGTTGAGGGAGGCTGTGAATTGTCAGAACCTGTTAACATATTTGTAGGTAATTTTGTTTGGCTCCTTTAATCCTAATTCTGTTCAAGATTACCCTAACACATCCTTGAATTTATAGCATTGGTACTGTTGAGTTTATATAGCATTGGTTAATTCTTATTCTCTGATCCAGTTATTCAGGCCCCTCTTATATTTATGCCACCAGACAGGTGGAAAGGAGGTGGGGGAAGGCAAGGAGTTGAGATGGGGGGAAGAATGAGGAAAAAGAGTAAAAAGTTAAAGAGGCACTAAAAGAAGGAGCAGGTAAAAAAAAATGTTGAAGAATAAAGCATAACCAAATAACACCAAAAAGGGAGCAAGCACCAGAAGAAAAGAAAAATCAGAAAGAATAAAAAATTAAAAACAACAAAGAAAAAAAGACGCAAATCCAACAAAGAGGCAAAGAAACAATACTGTGACAACAAAATAAAAATAGAATTAACAATAAAAATCTTCACACAGTTGTTACAGCATTAACCCAAAGTATCCACACAGCTCCCTTTGTGTTGCAGTCCCTGTCTGATGGCAAGCAGACAAGCAATTTCCCCCTGTGGGCCAGACAATTGCCTGCTTGAAGCTGTGAGGGTTGCTGCTCCCTCAGAACACCTGTCCTGGTTGCAGGCTCTGCACCAGTGTGACCCACTGCAGGCCTCCATGGATCTGATTGTTTTAATCTGTTGGGGAAGGACTAAACATCGTGGATGTCTCCATGTTCTCCCCTTCACAGGCTTTCCTGGCCCAACGTATGGCTAAAAGGTCACTGGCCCCAGTGCAGTTCACTGTCTCTCTGCCTACAGATGTCTGTCTGTCTCAGCCTCAGGGGCTGAACTTAGTTCTGCCCCTGGCTTGGCTGAGGACCCCCCCCCCCCTTTGCCTGCAGGAGGCAATTGGCAGGATCTCACACCATCTCAGGTCCTTCCCACTTTTGGAGAAACAGTAGGAGAGTGCCCACTCTGTTCTGGCTGTGCCAAGTTGCTCTCTGACCTGGGCGCCGGTGCTTCTCTTCTTACAGATCTCCCTTGCTCAACTCTGTTAGGCACATTTGTTGCAGATCTGGTTTTCCCTGCCCTCTACAGACCTCATCTAGGAGGTGCTACGGGCCCTGCCAGCAACTGTGGGTAACGCGCCTAACGTACCCCGGACAGCGCTCCTGTTTTACGTGGGAGGATGGTAAACTTGATTTTTCCTGTGTTAGGCAAGCCTTCTGTCTCCCCACAGCCCCGCTGCTCACAGGCACTGGAGAGCTATTGTTTAACAAGACGCTGGTCCACGGTGATTTCTTCCGCCCTGTTCTGCTTTCAGCTTCTCTGAATCCTCAGGTTGCATGTGACTCACTCACCTTGCCCGGGAGGCAAGTTACAGTAATCTTGAGAGTATTCCATCATCACTGAAGGACTGACTCCCTCCCTCAGTTTGATCTTCTCCCAAGATAGCTTGTTTGCCGGGGTGGATTGTGTGGTACCAGAAAGGAAGCCAGAAAGGAAACCAGAAATGGTCTGGTTTCCTTTCACACACTATCTAAAACTGGATTTCAGTCCAGCTAGATTTTATTTTCGTTAATCCTCCTTTATTTTTGGTCTCTGCCCCAGGGTATCTGCTTTTCTCCCGCACCAATTCGGAAACATTTCTTTTGCCCCCTAGGTGGCCATCTTCTCTGGAATATATTTTCCATCCCTTCACTTTCGTTCTATGTATGTGTTGAAAGGTGAAGTGAGTCTCTTAATCCGTTTATATTCAAAGTAATTAGTAATAAGTGAGAACTTTATAACTGTCATGTCGTTGTTTTCTGGTTGTTTTGTAGATCTTTTGTTTTTCCTCCTCTGGGATCTTCTTTTGTGATGGATGATTTTCTCTATAATATGCTTTGATTCCTTACTTTTTAATCTCTTGTGTATCCAAGTAGGCTTTTGCTTTGTGGTTACCATGAGGCTTACATAAAATCTCTTATAGATACCACAGTTTATTTTAAACTGATAAGAACTTAACTTTTACAGCATAAAAAAACTGTAACTTTTACTCCCCTCCCTACATTTTCTGTTTTCAGTGTCATAAGTTACACATTTTGGTTTTGTGTTTTCCTTAACAAATTCATACAACTATTATTTTAAAAATAATTTTGTCTTTTGACCTTTGTACTAAAGAGATAAATGATTCAGACTCTGCCATTTTAATTTTACAGTATTCTGAATGTGACTATATACTTACTTTTACCAGTGAGATAAATGTTTTCATTTATTTTTGTTAATTAGCATTCTTTTCTTCCAGGTTGATGTACACCCCTTAGCATTTCTTGTAAAATGGATTTGGTTATGATGATCTACCTCAGCTTTTGTTTGTCTTAGAAAGTCTTTAGCCCTAATTTCTGAAGGACATGTCATCACATTGAATCCTGACTTGTAAATTTTCTGCCAAGACATCCCCTTGCCAGCCTTAATAGAACTCTCTTCTATGTGATTTCTTTTTCTTTTTTCTTTTACTGTTTTTATGTTTCTCTCTTTGATTTTTGACAGTTCGATTATAAGATATCTTGGTATAGTCTTGTTTCAATTGAATCTGACTAGAGATCTTTGGCTTTTCTGACAAATACTTAGATGTTTATATCTTTCTTCAGATTTGAGAAGTTTTATATTATTATTATTATTATTATTATTATTATTATTATTATTTTGTGGTGCCGGGGATCGAACTCAGGCCCTTGTGCTTACAAGGCAAGCACTCTAATCACTGCCCTTTATATTATTTTATAACTAGCTTTGTATTTCTTTAATTTTTTCTTCTCCATCTTAAACTACAGTACCTTGAATATTTTTTCTTCTGGTGTGATTCCACAAATCCTCTAAGCCTTTTTTTAAAATTCTTTTTTAAAAGTTTCTCTTTTTGCCTTTAACTATATATTTATTAAATAATTTGTCCTTGAGTTCAAAGATTCTTTGGCTTGATCGTTTTGCTATTGATGCTTTCTACTGTTTTTTAATGTATTTTTAGCTTGATATTTTACATAATTTAAAATTTTCATTTTGGGTATTTATTGTTTTCATGATTTGTTTGAATTGAGTCTCTGTATTTTCTTTAGATTTATGGAGCCGCCTTAAAACAATTATTTTGGACTCTGTCAGACAGTTTGTGTATCTCCACTTCCTTTGGGTGGATTTACTGGTGGTGCTGTTTTATTCCTTTGCTGGTGGCATGTTTTTCTAATAGTTCTTTGTGGCTGTGCATTGGCTTCTGTGCATTTGATGACGAAGGATTGTAATCTAGTCTTTGCAAACTTACTGTTTGAAAAAGCCTTTTACTTGCCAATTTGTTCAGTCCTTCTGGGCCAGCCATCTGGAAGGATCCATGGCAGGCTGATCTGGTGCCTGGGTCAGCAGGTGGGTAGGTCTGGAGCCTTAAACCTGGAACCTGCTCTGTTGATTAGGTCCATGGAGATGGGCCTGGAGAGTGGGTCTTCCAGGGTGAGTATGCAGCGTGTCTCTGCAGAGGGACTACTGTGAAGCCTGGGTCCACATAGGCTGACCTTGCATTGGCTGACATTGTACCAAGTCTTCAGGGCTTAGCCAGGAGCCAGGATGGACCTGGCACTTGGATCAGTAGAATGGATCTTGGCATGGTATCCACAGGGATTAACACTATCCCAAAATACATCCTAATTTTTTTTCTCTGTCCTTCCTTCTTCCCTCCATTCCTCTCTCCTTTTCTTCCTCTCTTCTTTCTTCCCTCTTTTCCTCCCTTCTTTCCTTTCCCTCCTTTCCTTCTCTCCTTCTTTCCTTCCTTCCTTGGTTGCTTTGCTAGCATGTCCTCAAAACAGATATTTGGTCACAGGAAAATTATTTTAGAGTTTCGAGTATCCTAAAGTAATACTTTAGTAAGTAATTTAAACATACCATGATGCACAGGTATAGAGCATCTCAGGAGGAATAGACTAACAGACCTGCTAGTGGACAAGAGAAATATTTTAGCTCTCTCACTCAGGTGGTTACATCTTCAGGAGGAAGAGATGCTAGGCTTACTGTTCACCAATAAGCTGTTCACCAGTTATTGGGACTGTCAAAATATCTCCCAAATATCTGATTTTGCTTACATTAATGGGCCCTGACACTGCTAAGAATGTGACAAAAGCAAACCTATTTTAACATTTTCATATTCAATTTAGCATGTAAAGTTAGTATTGGTAAAAATTGCCAAATTTTATTGTTGAAGACATAGAAAGGAGAATTTACCCTTCGGGCTTAATAAAGTAATTTATGTGTTTTAACTTCTACAAAGCTCTTCCACATATGTCATTTCATTTTCCCTGTACATTAACAGTAATTATTTTTCAGTTGGGCTTTATGTAACCAGGAATGAGAACTAGAGATCTGTAGTTGATTTTCTCCATTATGTAGCATATTGGTTAACGAATAATATCTGCTTGACTGGCTTTGGAATTTACCCTGGGGATTGGTAGAGCACACTTTTGTGTTTGTCTGGATGGGGCATGGAGGCATGATCTCCTTGTATATCTGGTCCCTTATACCTTCCTCTGCAACATTGTTTCCCTGTTATTCTTCCCAGACACCATAAATGAAGCAGCTTTGCTTGGCCAAGACTTCTGCCATGACATTCGTGCCTTAGAGCCAATCAACCATATACTAAAATTCTTCAAGAATGAGTTAAATTAAACCTCTCATTCTTTAAATTGGGAATGTAGGGTATTGTATTCCAGCAACAGGAAAATGACTAATTGTCTAAGTTATTTCTCTCGTTGCTGAGACAAAATACACAACGTCCCAAGTTAAGGGAGGAAAGGTTTATTTAGCTTACAGGTCATACAGGTTTTAGTCCACAATCAGCTGGATCCAAGGCAGGGTAGCATGGCAGAGAGGCAGAAAGAAGCAAGGTAAGTAAGGGGCCTAAATAGCTTCTTTCTGCCCCTTGTATTTTATCCAGGCTACCAGGATTAGGATGGTGCCAAACTAATCAGTGGAGTGATTTAGTAATCATCCACCCTTAATCCCAGTATCACATACTCTAGATTCACCCACCACTAAAAAAGCCCAACTTATAACTGCATGAGGCTTTCGGGGGATATCTAGACACAAACCAGGGTACCAGGAGTGGGATCATTCCTGTGACTATAGGTGACTATGTATTTTGTTGTTGTTGTTGTTTTTTGTTTTGTTTTTGTTTTTTTGTGTGTCTGTGCTGGGGATTGAACTCAGGGCCTTTTGCTTGCTAGGCAAGCACTCTACCATCTGAGCTAAATCCCCAACCCTGATTGTGGTTTTGAAGCCTTTGGAACTGGTTTATGGGAGGAGTTTGGAAAGATTTCGAGATGTGGACTAGAGAAGCCTTACATAACTGTAAGCAGAGTCTGATGTGTGATTCTGGTTAGAGTTCAGAGGACCAGAATATTGATAGAAATGTTAACAGTAAAGGCCAGGCTCAGGAAGTTTCATTTGAGAACAAGGGCTCCATTGGCATTTAGACTAGAGGTCATTTGTGTTATACTCTAACAAGAATTGCCTCCATTTTGCCCATGTCCTGAGACTTTATGAGATACTGAGAATAAGGGTGGTGGACTAATTGATCTGGCAGAGAAATTTCAAAGGCAGCCCAGTATTTAGGTTGTGACATGACACTGCTGCCTTTTAGTCAGATTTATAATGAGAACTAGGGGCAAAAAGCAGAGCAGAAAAGTCTGAAAAACTTCAAATTTGGCTTAGAAACAACCATGTATAAAGTAGGCACCAAAGGAGGTGTGGCTGCTAAGGAGATTAGCACCATTCAAAAGAAATCAAATACTTTGTACAGGGATAAGAAGAAAGATGCTGCTATATCTAGATGTCCCCCCCCGCAAGCCTCATGCAGTCATAGGAGTTATTGGTGGGGTTCTTCCACAGGTGGCTAGATCTAGAATGTGTGACTATTAAATTAGTTCACTGGTTGGTTTGGCATAGTTCTTTTGGGATCAGGGAATGTGATATGAGGATTAAGAGCACTAGGATTAAGGGTGAGAGTGCTAACAGCCCTAAGGGTGGTTAGTTTGGATAAGGTACAAGGTTCAGAAAGAGGCTTGTCTAGCCCTTGCTTGCCTTGCTGCCTTCTGCCTTCCATGAACACTTTCTCCTTTGCGATACCTGTCTGTCATGCCACCCTGCCTTGGATCCAGCCTATTATGGACTGAAACCTCTGTGAACTGTGAGGTAAATAAGCCTTTCCTCCTTTAATTTTTGGGTGTCAGGCATTTTGTCTCAGCAATGAGAAAAGTAACTAAAACAGATAACATAATGGTATCTGAAAAATCAGCAAGACCCCACCTACTGGAGACTCAGAAGTACAAAAGTGAAATCTGTCATTTGAGAACAGAATCCCTGGGACCCCTGATTAGGAAGGACCTATTATGGAATTTGATCCCTTGGATTTATTTCACTCTCCTCATCCATTCAGACACTTGGAGATGGCTAAAGCCACGGTCCATGAAAGATTGGCTACTTCCTGCTGACAGCAGACGTTGGCATTTTCCACATGGTGCTAATTTTATCAGCATTCAGAAAGCAAGAGTTATGGTATCAGGGAGACTTGTACCTAGGTTTCAAAGGAAGGCCTGAGAGGGCAGGTAAGGAGCCCCTGAGAAGGTAATGTGTGAAGCTGTGGAAGTGAAGCTGAAAGTGCAGTGAAGACACTAGGAAGTTAGAAATAGCAGGAACATGGATGTCTGCTGAAGAAAGCTGCAGACCACGAGTGGAGACAGCCCAAGATAGAGGATGTGTGGGGGTTGTGGTGGGGTCGTCCAAGCCCTCTGGAACTTGCATCTCATCACCATGTGTCCTGGATGCCAGACATGAAGCTATAGGATTTAATGTTTTTCTGCTGAATTTTTGGTCTTGCTTTGGTCCTATTTTTTCTATCCCTCTATTCCTCCCTTTTGGAATGGACATGTTTAGCTTTTCTATTGTACCTTGAGATTATGTAACTTGTGTTTGAATTTTACAGAGGTTCACCGTTAAGAGTTTGCTTTGCATCTCAGTAAGAGACTTTGACTTGAACTTTTGAAAAATACTGGAACTTTTAAGACTTTGGGGAAGGCAACGTTCCCTTTTTGGTTATGTGCTGAACAGTAGTGCTATGTAGGTAGATTCTAAACTTGTTATTGCCTTTATTTGGAAGTTAAGTATGGTTTAAGAAAATGTGTCTGTATATGAAGTTGAGAAGAAGTGGGAGGTTGCAGTCGGGGTTGACTGTCAAATCAATTGGCTTTGGGACCTGCCCCGGGAAGTGGTTGAGCACACTTCTGGGCTTCCATGGGTGGGTCATGGAGGAATGGCCTCGGATACGATGTCTGGCCCCTCACCCTTCCCCCTCTGGCCCTTTTCTCCTGTTCTACTTTCTAGCTACCATGAACTAAGCAGCTTTGCTCTGAGATGCATTTCTGCCCTAATATTTCTGCTTTGGAGCCAGCTAACCATAGACTCAATTCCCTGAAACCAGGAGCTAAACTAAACCTCTCCTCCTTTAATTTGTGGCTCTCGGGTGTTTTCCAGGAACAGGAAAGCTGACTAATACATGTAGATACTAGTGAGCCACTGAGTCAAGGTTTTTTTTCGCTGGAACTGTTTTGTGAGTCATTTTTCATTTTGAATATTCAAAAAAAAGACTCATTCCAGAAACTTGAGGTTGGAGTAAATATTTCCTCACCTTCTTATATCACTCTTTTTGTTATTGTTCAACAAATATTACCAAAGTTGTGATATATAGGTAATATAGCAAAGAGATAGGAAAGAAAGGAGACAAGTTTAAATTTAGGAAAATTAAATATAAACCAGAAAGCATGGAAATAAGGGCTATTCTAAAGAGAAAGATGGAATGTGCACCATCAGCTGTCCTGAGTGGGACATGGTTACCTGGGTATTTTATTGTCTCTGTGAAAGAGATATAGTTTATCCAACACTCACACTCTATCCTGCTGCTCTCAATGGAAAATTAATTTCAGAGAGAAAATAAGTAATTATTAAGGAAATAGAAAATATTCTTTAGAAGATTCAGGATTATACCAACTCATATAGATTATTCATTAAACATTAAACAACTATTATATGCCAGATTCTTGGACTGTAGTGATAAAGGACACAGAGTCAGAAAATAATAATGGCAATTTATTAAATTCTTATACCCCGTAGAATTTGTTTACATTTGATATTGCTTAATCTTCACAATACATCCCCAACATGATTATTAACATTTTCACTTTATAGATAATGTATCTAAGTTACAGAGAAACCAAATAACTTGTCTAGGGTTCCACAGCTGGCAAATGACAGAACTGGAAATTTGATTCCAGAGATTAACATGCTGAAATCTTTTCCCATGTCCTCTTTTCTTCTAAAATAGTACTTAAATGATTTCCTTGGAGAACATTTTATTGAATGTTTTCAGTATGTTAGACTGGATATTGGTTCTATGGATTCCTTTGTGTGTAGGATTGGCTACAAATATGGAAGCCAGTAGACAATTATGAGGTGGTATCATATGTGGTAGCAGAGGCCAGCGTGGGAGCTTTAGAGAAGGGTTTGCTTATGAAAAGCCTCTTTGGAGTTCCTACCTGATCTGAGCCAAGCAAAGGTCTGAGGGCAGTGCCACCCAGGCAGAGGAAGCTGCGTGTGTCACAACTCTCTGTTTCTCATCATCTGTCATTACTGGACACTTTGTAGCTCTCTTGTCAGCCATATCATGATGTTGACCACATTAAACAGAACGTCAGCTAAAACCGTCCCCTAGATCATTCCCAAATAAACTGAGAAGTTAGCTATTCTCTGTTCATCTCATACGTGATTTTCTTTCCAGTACCAAAGATTGAGCCCAGGACCCTTGCACTGAGCTATACTCCCAGCTCTTTTTTATTCTTTATTTTGAGACAGGGTCTTGCAAAGTTGCTAAGTTTTCCAGGCTAGACTCAAACTTATAAATCTCTTGCCTCTGCCTCCCAGAGTGCTGGCCATACATGCTTTTAAACACAGATTTTATGTTAATTATTATGTTGTTGTTTAATTATCATTCAATAAATATTTATTGAGAATATCGTTTGTGTGGTGTTGTTCTAGGTAACCAGGATAGGCTGAGTATAATGCAGAAAATGATTTCTTCTCTCAAGAAACTTACAACCTAGAGGGAAAAGACAATTAAACTTGAAATTTATTAGTAGTAATAAATTTTTATTAGCTTGTATTTTGTCAATCAGTCATTGGTGGGATATAATTTGTTTTCAGAATATGATGTCATGACATAATTTCTTTAATATCTTTCTAGACAATAGATACTCCATTTAACTGGCATTGCCAGATCTACCAGTCTGATGATTCTCAAAAAAAGGAAGTGAAATTAATGAGACATGACTTGTGCTTCATGAGTTCATGCTGACTTGATCACTGCTTCCCTTTTTTCCAATTCATCTTCTTATTTTACTTTTTAAAATTTATTTTATATTTTGCACACTGGGGATTGAACCCAAGGCCTTGTATATGATAAGTAAGTGCTCTACCATGAGCTACCTCCTAGGACCCCAACACTGGAATGAATATCTTTATTAATGTTTAGTGCCCATCTGCATTTCATTTTCTATAGTTTTAGAATTCCCTAGGAGTTGCTTTGAAGATGTTAAATATAGTTATTTTAGCACTTAATTTTGTGTGCTATTTGTGTGTTTTAAGGTTTTAGTTCTGCTGTTTTGAGTTTGGTACTGGTATTTCTCTTCTTGGTTGGTTGGTAGTTCTTGGTTATTTTGCATACCAGTAGACAGGATACTAATTTGAATACTATTTGAATACTATTGGTGGGTGGAGAGTATAAGAATTCTTGTTTATATGACTAATGTTTGGATTAAATCAGCTCAAGTGGTTGTGTGTGGATTTTACATTTTACATGTGAATATGGATTTTTAAAGGGTACACAGGTCTCATTTGCCTGTAACAAGTGCCTGACTCTCTTGACTGAGTGTCTGTTTTGAGTCTTATGTAAAACCTCTCGTAGTGTAGTCTGGGATTCTCAAGGGGATCAACCCTCAGCTGGTATGAGAACCAGACTGCCTTAACTATTTGCCTGGCCTCTGCCCTGGGCTCACTCCTTCTAGCCAACCCCTGTTGATTTTGATTGTGAGGATTTTGCAGAATTCTGCTAAGAAAACTTTTATTTTTAAAGTTTTCATAGGTTGGACATATAGGTTGTTTAGTTCGGTTATGTTTCATCATTAATATATTCCCCCAAATTCCTCAATATATTCCAGTAACCCCTTCTGAATTACTTAAAACTTATTTAAGTTTATTTTTATTTACTTTACTCTTCTGACATTTGTATAGGATTTGGGAAGAGAGATGAATACATGTATCCAGTCAGTCAACTTTAGCAGGAAGCCACCCACACCTTTCTGTGGTGAGCAATTACTAGGGAATTCCTCTGGGGAATCTCACCCACTGTGTTAGTTCTTAGAGGACAAGCATTTTCCTGTTTTTAAATTAGTAGATGACCATTTCCATTCTCTTGTATCTCTCCCATTCTCTGCAGTTTTCCAGCCATTATTGACCATCTGTTTTGGACATAGACTATTCCTAATTTTAGTGCTCTGGAAGTTATTTCACTTGAACAATGAAAATGACTCAGAGACTTTTTCATTCCCTATCAAATAGAATTTAGTTCCTTCTTAAATATGCTTATCTTTTGAGGTATTGGAGCTTTTCATTAAAGATTTTTTTCTTAATAGAAAAAGAAAAATGTCAGACAAAGTTGTACAATTCTCCTTTTTATCTCCTGTTAGCACCATCAGTAATGATAAGGAATCTCTTTGTCTATTATCGCCAAACTTCAATTGTTATCTAAGGTTGCATTCACTTAAAGCTTTGGCATTCTTTTCAGTTTTCATAGAAGTCTGGCCAGGACTCTTGATTTGTTTTTGATTTTATACTTCTGCTACTAATTTTTATAACTATCCTTTCTAAGTCTGAGCTTTCGAAATTACTTACATGCACAATGTTGGTAGCACAGGCAGTTTAACACAGAGGGTAAAACAAAAGATCAGGAAGTAAGTATTGAATCATTAGTGATGAAATACAGGCAGTATGACCCCAGATTTGAAGAATCTGCTGGCGAAATGTCTTGGGCTTAATAGCTCCTCCTGCTGAATTGGTAGATTTCAATGGTCAACTGCTGACTGTGATGTTACACCTCTTCTCCTTTTCAAAGATATGCTGGAGGCCTCTAGAACAGTGAAATTTTTTCCTGACTCCTGTCATGTACATGTGTTTTACTGAATCCAAAGCTCTTTCAGACATGTTATTACACTTACGTTTCCTTCCCATTATCATAACAATTATTTGAAAGGGTATGGGGAGGTAGGAATCAGGGAGAACTAACTGTGTTTTCAGTCACAGAGGAAGGAGCCAGGAGAGGAGGAGGTGAGGTCACTGGGTGGGAACATATAGCCAGTACCCTTTTATTATTCCATTTATATGAAATATCAAGAAAAGGTGAATCCATGGGGATAGAATGCAAAATTATGGCTTCCAGGGACTTGGGGAAGAAAAGAATGGAGAGCAACTTCTTAATAGGTCCAAGATTTCCTTTTGGAGTTATGAAAATATTTTTGGAGCTAGATAGAATATGCTAATGGAGACCAAATTGTTCACCTTAAAATTGTTACTATGTAATGTGAATATCACCAAAAAAATGTGTAGAACATATCCCATTTTCTTCAAAAACATTTGCACCCACTTCTTTTTAGGTTAGTTTCAGAAGCAATTTGAGAGTTCTTCATAACAAAACACTTCTAAAATTACATGACATTGAGGCAATCTGTGTATAAACCTTGAAACTCTTTGCTGCAGAGGTCAAGTCTTAGAGCTGGCTGATGTGATGGATACAACAGCACTTGGAAAGCTTATTTTAAACGAGGTTTAAATATATACAGGGTACATATGGCTGTACATTTTAAGTATATTTCTGCTTGGTAACAAGTTGATCTTCATACTATTGTGAAATGATTAGATTTTAAATGGAAATTAGAGAAACAAATGAGAGCTATCTTGATTTCTTGACCCTTTCATAATGTTCATAATGATCAATAAGAAATTACATGAACATTATTTTAACCAAATACATAGTTTAAGACTTGTCTTTTTTTTTGTTTTGTTTTGTTTTTTTGGTGCTGGGGATTGAACTCAGGGCTTTGTGCTTGCAAGGCAAGCACTCTAACCACTGAGCTCAATCCCCAGCCCTAAGACTTGTCTATTGAGCACAACGCACGGACAGCGAAATTCGATGTATTTTACAACTGCAGAAGTACATATTTGAATATCACAGGAGTTCCGACTTAAACGTGGTTGCCATACATCTTGAAAAACCAATAAACCTCACATAAACATGATAAAATTTCTTCAAAACCTAAAAAGTGACAGTACTTTTTAATAAGCCTATTTTTTATAAAGTATGCTTTTATGTATAAATTTATGTATGAAAGCATAGAATGTCATACAACAAAGTGTTAACAGTTTGTGTTTTTGTACTCAACTGTAGCAAGCTTATTTTTTTTAAAATTTTATTTTAAACCAAGAACATGTATTGGTACATTCTACATACAATGGTCACATTCATTACATTTATTCTGTACCTATACATGATGTATCTTGGTTCTCCCCCCTCTCCCCCGCCCCTCCCATCTGCTCCCTCCCTCCCTATTTACAGCAGGTTCATTCATCATTTTCCGTATTTTCCCATTCCCCTCTTTCCCCTGTTGCCTTTCTGCTTTTCCCCTTCTTTCCTTCTAGTACTCCTCTCCTCTGCACACCATCCTCCTTTTATATAATATCTATTACA
>PVJO010028697.1:0-17786 GCA_004026905.1 Hystrix cristata
ACCTGCAGCCCCAACTGCTCAGGGAGACTGAGGCAGGAGGATCGCTTGAGACCAGGAGTTTGCAATCAGCTTGGGCAACATAGTGCAACTTTGTCTTTGAAAAAATAAAAAGCCTTAAATTCCATCTGTGGGACCCACAGCACTGCAAATATTTAGCAAACAAAGTATAAGTTTAAAACATGTCAACTAAAAAATCCTGAGAGTGCCAAATACAGGGTAAAGATATGCCGTGGCCTCTGGCTTCTTTTCTTCCTTTAGTTTTATTTTTCTCAGTACTGAGGATGGAACCCGGCTCACCCCTGCCGCGCTGGCGCTCAGCACCTGCTTCCCGCCCCTCATCTGTGTCCACCATGGCACCGTCCCCCGGCTCCCCATGTCCCCTCTACTCTCCACGCGTGGCCTGCGGCCGTCCTGCCATTTCTGTGGCTCCTTCGCCTCCCACACAGACAGAAACCGACAATTTGTTTACTTTTTTGCTTGACAATGTCTCTTGGTCGCCTTTCTGTAATGTTTTAATGGTAAGCTGCATGTCTGTTGATAGCTCTTTTTCAAAGGAAGAGCGAAGCCAAAGACAACAAGAAGCATTCAGGAGGCTTTCTTTGTTCCTACTGAGCACACAGGAGCGGATGACTAGGGCATGAATTCTGTGTACCTGGAAAAAAATCTGATCTACTTATCCCGTGCCACAGGTCACAAGGCAGGCAAATTCTGGAAGAGGAACAAAGCCAGTAAAATGAGGAGATCGGATAATGTCAGCGTCCCCTGAAGTTCTGTTCAACAGGGTGAATCCACACGGGGTCTATTTGGACTTAGCAGGGTGAAGGAAAGCGCTCTAATAACAATATATGCAAATTTTTAAGGAAAAAGCACACTTCTTTGATGCAAGAAAAGTTATACATTTAAATACTTAATTACCCTAATTTTCTTCCTTTTTTTTTTTTCTCCTGGTACTGGGGATTGCACCCAGGACCTTCACACTGAGCTACATTTCCAGGCCTTTTATTTTTTGTTTTGAGACAGGTCTTGCTAAGTCCCTAAGTTGCCCAGGCTCGACTCAAACTTGTGATCCTCCTGCTTCAGCCTCCCAGAGGGCTGAGATTACAGGCTTCCTTCAGGCTTCTTTAACACGTTCTCACTTTGCTACCTCATCAAAGAACATTTATTTTAAACTCTGGTGAATTTTCTGAAGAGAAGAAGTAGAAGTCTCAATGCAATATGTAGAATGCAAATCTGTGGAGCACACACATGCACAGAGACAAAGAAATACCAAAACCACATGAGTGGCCCCTCGAAGGAAAGAACAATTTTTCCCAACCTCCAAGCCGCAATGTGAGTTTCGCCAGACATACTGAAATGTACGAAATCCTCAGGACTTTTGACACGTGTGGAGTCCGGGCGTGGCATCTAGATCCCGGCTTTGGCTCCTGGCTCCCCCAGCTATTAATTACGGAAGCGGAGGCAACTTGCTTAGCACAGAATACAAGTTCCCCGCTGTTACTTTGTGTTCATCGTTTTTATCTCCAAGTGAATGCAAAGAGAAAGCAATTTTAGTATCATACTGAAAACACTATGGTAGAAAATAAATCTAAAAGGTGAGACTGGAGAAGAACAAGACATGCCTTAGACGCAAGGCTAATAATAACAGTAAGAATCTCTCTGAACCTACTAATGGGAACAAAAGCAAACAGACAATGTCGACAGCGTGTTGTCTGTCTTCGTCTTTCTCTTTCTGCATGCAGGGAAGGTGAGAGGACGGAGCCACCCCACGACCCCGCCCCGCTCAATCAGACTCGTCCTACCTTGTCCCTGCTCCTCACTGTCACGCAGCCACCTGCTACCAGGGTGCTCAGGCAGAGCGGCACATCCCGGGACCCTGTCTTCTCCCGCAGCCTCCCGCGTGGAGGGTTCCCGGCACGCCAGCCCCGGCCCCCCGACCCGCAGCGCGGGCACCCCGGGCCTTACCTTCCTTCAGCATACCCACTTTCAGACACTTCATGAAGCGGCAGGCCTGGCAGGATTTGCGTCTGCGCTTTGTGATTTCGCACTCATTCGTGGCCGGGCAGCTGTATTCTATGTTACCTAAGACGTGGAGTTGGAAGAAAGAAGCTGTTAGACTTGGAAGGCCCAGGAGATGTGAGCATCCTTGACAGAAGATGTCGGCTGTGTTATCCCTGCCCCGCCGCCCGGAGGGGTCCCGTGAGATGCACACGGCATGTGAGAAAGGTCAGGGAACCTGAGAAGCTGCTCCTGCCGCTGAAGATGCAGGGAACAGTGAGAAGACAACAGACTGGGTGTGGTGGCGCATGTCTGTAATCCCAGCACTCAGGAGGCCGAGGCAGGAGGATCACCATGAGTCTGAGGCCAGCCTGAGCTACACAGTGAGGCCCTGACTCAAAAAACAAACAAAAACACCCCACAAACATCAAAACTCCATTCTTGTATCATCACTCCTGGATTTTTGTCTTTTCACCAAAAGCCTAAAGCCTTTGTGCACAAAGCGTGCTGTCTTTCTGACATGGAGCAGCCTAAGTCCCACAGTGCACAGTGACCAGCAGTTCGATGTGGGACCTCACAGTCAGTTCCCAGAAGGCACAGAAATGCTCCTGTTCCAGCTGCCAGAATTACCAGAACCCAACAGCCTGATCCCCCGGTTGGTAGCTGCTTACCAAAGATGATGATGATGAAGATGGTGATCGTTATGTCAGTCAATTATTCCCATAATTAATTCTAAACACTCAAGGCCCACGGAAATATTATAAACTGCTATGAAGTTATATTCTCAATATTAGACTTCACATCAGTTACAGTGACACCTACATATTTGAGATGCTACATATGTAACCAAAGATCACACTTTAAGTATTTTCAATCAGAGAGAGTGCTTGGGTGTGAGATGAGCTTTTCCAGCCTCCTTCAAACCCAGCCGCTCTCCCCTCCAGCTGCGGCACAGCGCTGACGGGCTTCCCAGCCTCTCCCTGGTGATTAAGTGCATTAGGGTCTTAATGAAAATGCATTCTGCTCATCACCCTCTTGGGACGGGGGAGGTCGTCACACCGAACGCTCAAACCGTCACCAGAGACGGGCCAGGCATAGCTGGGGTTCTGCCACTCCGGATGTGCCGTGTCCAGGTCCGTCCCCGCCCTGGAGCCTGGGCAGGTCCCGGTAATTAGCGCAGAGCTGCCCAGGACCACGGCATTGATGAAATATTTCAGAGTTAATCACACTTTGTAAACACTGATTTATATTGACTACCTTTCTGCAGACTGGTGTCTCCTCATTAAATAGCACATTAGCAGATTGCAGGATGGAACCAAGACTCAACCCCTCAGCAACTTCGAGCTCAACAGGAAGCGGTTCCCAGGCAGGTGGGACGTCCGGGCACCGGGAACCGGCGCGGGTCTCCCGGCTGCAGAGCTGGGCCTTACAACTCGAGAGGGCTACTGGCACCGTGCGGCTGAATTAGCATTCTGATGCTCTAAAGGCGCAGATAATAATGAAAGCAACTACTTTTAACATGAGGTTAAATAGGAAGAATATTAAGTGCATCAACAGAACAGTCACTCTGACCTTCCTCGGAAATAATAGTGATATATACCTGTGGAAAACCCAGGAGAAGTCAGAGGAGCCAGAAAGGCTGGACTGGGGCTGAGAAAAACGGGATTTGGAATCTGAACATCAAATGAACCACTATTCACTCCAGTTTCTTCAACCATCCCTGGAAATTTATTTTGCCTCGGAGGAGTATTGCTAGCAATCTCCCAAGGGTTAGTGTGCCACCACCACCTCCCTTCTGTTCTGCACGACTTTCTCGGTATTTCAGTCAAAAGAAACTGGAGCTCGGGTGTGGCGGCGCAGACCTGTCACATCAGCACTGGGAAGGCTGAGGCAGCGTGGTCCTGGGAGTTCACGGCCCGCCTGGACTGACAAGTGAGAACTTGTCTTAAAACACCAAGTAAGAATAATAATAATAATAATAGAATAAGATAAGGTAAAATAAGACCTGGGCCTTCGCCCTCTCAGGAACGGCTCAACAACGACCACTCAGGAGGACCGGGAAAATAATGCTAAGCAGTGTTTCTTCCCCTTTTGTGCCTGAAAAGCTGTGTGCGGCCTGCGCTGTCCACTCCCCGAGCACTGTCCCCCACTGTGAGCCAGCGCTGGACGCATCTAGGTGGCCCAGAGCCAAAAACAAGCCTGATCCCCTTTCTTCCCAGCTTCTCCTTCTTGGAAACGCACCTCTAGGTTTCCACCAGGACACCCGGCTCTCCCGCGGGCTGGGCAGGCTGAACTGGCACCCGGGCCCGCGGGGGCTCCGCCCTGTCCCGCTCCCACCCCAGTCATACTCCGCTGTCACATCCCTGGTCCCCCTGACTGCGTAGTCGCTGCGCCACCCTGATCAGACGAAAACCAGCGTGGGGCCGGGTGGGCTCCCGCAGAGAAGCCAGCTCGATACACCCCTCTGCCCGCCTGAGTCAGGTGGAAGTATAAAGCCAGCCTCTCCCGGTCTAACCCTCCTCTGCCTGTCCAGAGGCGCCACAGTGACTACCTGAGGCCAACTTCCCAACGCAGCCCCCGGGTTCTTCCTGTCCTGCTTCGTGTCCTTCAAGGCTGCCCTCTGAGAATCGTCTGTCTCTGCCTGTCCTTTCTTCTTGAAATTATTTTCCAGACTTGATGTTCGACTCCAATTCCATTCAAATCTCTTATGAAAACTTCTCAGACCCCATTAGCAGAAAATGATTTCTTGGGTCTCATGGCTTTGCAGGTACTTTGGTCCTATGCAAACAGGTCACCTTTTTAGACCTTTTCACACACAGGTTCTCATTAGACAGTAAGACACGGGTGGACCAGGACCATTTCTTCCACATACAGAAAAAGTCACACATACGTAACAGAATAAACTCATAATAGATTGGTGCAGCTCAAGGTCAGCGTTACCATGAATATCAGCCAAGGTCCCATAATGTCATGGCAGCCACCGCACCTAGGGAACCGGATGTCCTCTCGGGAGGCAATACTAAGAACACTAAGAAAACGATTCCACAACAATGAATGGGAAAGAAAATCTAGCTAATTTTTCAAAGCCTTGCAAAGTGGTTTTGGCAAAAACAGAAACACACAGCAGCCAGGCGCAGTGTCACACGCCTGTAATTCCAGCACTTGGGAGGCTGAGGCAGGAGGATCGCTGCAAATTCAAGGCCAGTCTGGGGTACATAGAAAGACCCTGTCCCAAAACAACTATAAAAACCACTCCCCCCCAAAAAAAAAGAAAAAAGAAAAAAGAAAATGATAAAATCAAATACATACCTAAATATACATATATTATAATACTTATATATAAAAGCTTCTGCAGAATAAAATGTGGAAGAAAATTATTAAAGAGAATCTGTAAGAGGCTTTAAAAGAAATAAAAGTGCATCCTGATATGAGTAGAATAATAAAAGGAAAATAAACCATGAAAACACAGGCCACAAGGACGGAGGCGCGAGACGTGGTCTCGCTCTGCCAGAGACCCGCTCAGAACTGGCCCACGCCCTTTGGTAATGACAGTGACTAAATCAACCAGTGACTACTGTTTAATCATGTAAAGACTTTTAAATCTCTTTGAAAAGCAAAGAGGAAATTGTCAGACGGCCACCGGGGTGCTCTGACCACCCACAAAGAGGCACACTACTCTCCGCCCTCCGGGATTCTCCAGGACAGAGAGGGACACAGAGGCACGAAACTTCAGAGTGCTTTGCAAAGAGTCCGGATGGCGGGCTCTGCCCTCAGCGCTTCTGCGGCCTGGAAGGCCGTATCAAGTGGGGTAGAGGCCCAGGAGATGACTCTACGGGGCAGTAAAGCTACAGGAGCCACAGTGGCGTCTTTACAAAAACGTTACTGTGAATGGCAGGAAAACAACGCGGCCCTGAGCATTTTCCTGAATGATACACCTTGAATGGAAGTACGCAGAAATTGTTTACGACGAGCCCGGTCTTGACACACAGAGATGACGACCTTGATTTCACTAAGTAACTCGGTTTATTTATATCCTGATAAACAAATCAACAGCCTTCTCTGTGACTTATTAGCAGGAGGAAAAGTTCTCTCCCTTCCCCCCTCGGGGCTCCCGGCTCAGTTCATCGCGCTTGGCTGCGCCCACCCAACCCGCACAGCCTTTGATCCACCTGAGTCCAGATTCTGCCCTTGAAAAACCTTCCCTGTTGCTTTTACTGTGCATTGAAAAAAAAGAAAAGCATTTTATCCTAAAAATGTGCTGCTCCGAGCACCTGCACAACAACGTGACATCTATTTCGGTGACGGTTCAAAGACATTATTCCCGCTAGACCGTAACATCTCCGTGGGGCGCCTGTTTTCCTTCGAGTCTCCTAAAGCGGCAACGAGACAAAGATGCCTCCAAAAGGCAACTCTGCAGGGCCATCGGGAGGGTGTGCAGAGGACTGTGCACGCCCAGGACCCTGGCTGCGACGTGGTGCTTCTCGGATTACAGCTGGCTACCTTCTGGGACCGTGTCAGGTGACACCAGGGACCAGACTGGGCGGCTGCTGAGGCGACCACTGCGCTCCCCGGCGTCGTCCACAGTGGGGCCGCGCACGCACCAGCCAGGCCAAGCCACCCAGGGCTCCGGGCTTGCGCGCGGGCTGCCAAGAATGCTAGAGCCATTTCTGATGTCTCCTGGCGGCTTTTCAGAGAGTCCTGCGCTCTGATTACTTATTGCAGAGTCTTTTGTACAATTAGTTTTCAGGCAATATAATTTTCTCACTTACTCCTTAATAGAATCCCGAAGCTCGCCGGCGGAGAGAATAACAGGGTAGATGTAAAACTCCAGCCTGCAGCGCCTGCGGATAATTTGTATATTCCTTTCACTCACTTAATGGACTTTTACAGTTTGGCAGTGAAAGGGCTGAATGATGGAAATTAGCGCGGCATCTCAAAATAAAAATATATGTCAAATCCTTGCTCCCGACTCCCACCGCTCATGGTCGGTGCAGGCGCACCAGATTTATGCCCCTCCTCGGACTCGTACCCCTCTCCGCTCATACGGACATCATAATTGTAAAGCCAATTTGAAAGCATCTGTATATTTCCCACAATTGTTTTAATTTTATTAACAAAGCCAAATGGCTTGCGATGACCCACAGGGCTCTCCAAGTGGGGTTTATTCAATTGTTTTTCAACATTAAGTGATTTAAAAATAATGGGATTTGCCTTGGTACACAATTACAGAGCACTGGGAATGTGCAGGAAATAATCTGTAGCATTTTTGTTTTAAATGCCCTAAAGCATAAAAAGAAAGAAAACTCTCTATCGCACAGTATTAAAGGTTTCTCCATCCTTAAAGCGATACGACTTTTCTTTCTTTCCTTTTCCTTCTTTCTTGATAACAGGTGTTCTGTTTGTTTCTTTCTAAACACTCTGCTCACTCCACAAAAATTAGGAGACATTACAACCTATAGCTGGGATTATATAATATGGACTAATAATCTCTGATAGATCTGTAACTTTTTTTTATTTTTCTTAGTACACGTTTGCAGTATACAGTGTTTATATTTCCCCTGTGGAGTTGGTCAGGTGTACAGTATGTCTTTTTGGGGGGCATGCTGGGGATGGAACGCAGGGCCTCGGGCTTGCTAGGCAAGCACTTTACCACTTGAGCTAAATCCCCAGCCCCACATCTCTTAATCCCTTTTTCATCCTCTTTTCCTCTCCTCCCTTCCCTCTCCCTCCATCTCTTGATCCCCTTCTCTTTTGAGGAGGGTCTGTCTCCCTACTTCCTGTTGTTTACCTTTTATTTAGCTCTTTATTTATAATTTGGGTTTCTCATATGAGAGAAACCATGTGCTATTTAAGCTTGTGTGTCTGATTTATTTCACTTAACATTATGGTCTCGAGGTGCACCCATCTTCCTAAAATGACTCGAGTTTATCTTCCTTGATGGCAGAGTAGTGCTCCACTGGGTGTAAATACCACACTTTCTTCATCCATCTGCTGACTGGCGTATAGATCGCTTCCAAGCTTTAGTCACTATGAGCGCTGCTGCTACAAACGTGGGTGTGCGTGGGTCACTTTAAAATGTCATAATTATACCCGTGTGCATATAAGTGAATGGACTATTTTTTCGAGAGAAACGCCCACAGTTAGACTTCGGTTTCAGGGAAACCAAACCCAGGCCCAGAGGATCGTGCCAGACACGCTGATGCTTCCAGCAGAACTGTCGCTAAGTCACTTTACAAACTGTAAAATGGAGGGAGTCGGATCACGGCCACTACACTCGCCCGCCCTCCTCATCGCAAGTCGTAATACCGTCAGCTTTTTACATCTACCCTGAAGGAGCAAAGATCTGCATGTCGGAGAGAGAGGGTGACTCTCTCAGATGCCCAAAGAAGACCCCCCGAAAGGAGACCACAGGGAAGGGCAGTGTGGGCCCCGGAGGGTCCCAGGCTGTGGCCTTCGGGGGCCGGGGTGTCCTGTCAGGGCACAGAGCCGTCTTCCATCTGCACAGGGTCCAACACGGCCCTATGACCGAGACTCCTGGTTTCGTCCCTGTCCTGTCCCTCTGGCCCTACAAACGTGGCGGGAGACCGGCGGGTGTGACAGGGTGTCCCAGCCACACACCATGAAGCTGCAGCAGGAGAGTTTTGAGTTGGAGGCCTAAGTGAGCTACACAGTGAGACCGTGTCAAAAAAAAATAAAGAAAAAAGAAAGACGTTTTGATACTGATTCTTTAAAACTCAGTAGGACAACACCGCATATAAGGAATACTGCTCTGCCACTAAGAAAGATAAACTTGAGGCTTTCCTAGGTAAATGGATGCGAGTTGAGACTCTAATGCTAAAAGAAATAAGTCAGACACAGGAGCTTAAATGTCACATGGTTTCTCTTATATGAGAAACCCAAAGAAAGAACAAAATAGGGATAAACAGGAACCAGGGAGAAATTCATATACTTCCCCAAATCACAAACCCCATCGCTTTAAAAATATTTCAATATATAAGCTAATTGGTTTCATGTATACTACTAGTTTATCTTAGTGTATTGAAAAGAAAGATTTCCGTTATTATGTTTGTGTCTTTCTCATAAGAATCTGTTTGGTTTATATCTTGTTGAAGGTAACAACACAAAGTGTAATGATTATTGTTATTCTTTTATTGTTATTATTATTATTTTTTTTTGGTGCTGGGGATCAAACTCAGGGCCTTGTGCTCACAAGGCAAGCACCCTAACCACTGAGCTAAAGCCCCAGCCCTCTTTTATTATTTGACTATGAAATTGTTTTATTTTTTGATAAAATTAAAGAAATACCATGAATACTCGAAAAACAAGAGTGGCCAGGAATGGTGGTATATGCCTGTAATTCTGGCCCTCAGGAGGCTGAGGCAGGAGGATCGCCATGAGTTCAAATGAGTTCAAGGCCAGACTGGGCTATGTAGTGAGACCCTGTCTCAAAGAAAAAGAAAAAAAAGGAAAAGAAGATGGAAAAAAAGAAAGAAAGAAAGAAAGAAAAGGAAAAGAAAAAAAGAGTCACCAGAAGTGCAACCTGCAGCCTTTTCTACATGACACTTGGGCCCACGGCAACAGAAGAAAAACCACTAGGAATGAGGGCAGATGACGGAGCTCTGAATTTTCTCCTGTTGAAACAAGATACGTCTTGCCTCAGCTTCCCCTAAATTTGTAAACACGGTCATTCCTTAGTCGCTTCGTGGTTGTTTTGTTTTCTTTTGTTTTTCTGAGCCGGGGTCCTGCTATGCAGTCCAGACTGGACTCAAATGCAACAATCATCCTGCCTCAGCCTCCCCAGTGCTGGGACTACAGATGTGCCCCACCACCTCAGGCTCCTTAATTGTTTGAATCCTACAACTATGAACAAAATGCTATGCTTGAAGAGAGTGGGGAAAACTTCTTGAACACTGAATACATGTCTCTGTTAGCATTCTCCTTCCTCATGGTTCAAGAAAACACGAGGGGGAATGAATGAGGGAGGAAAAGAGAAAAAGAAAAGGGAGAAAGGAAAGAGCAGAGTTCAAGTCCCAGCTCTGCCATTTTCCTGTTTGTGTGAACTTGAACTAGGTAGCTTAGTACAAAAGAGGAATAATCTTACCTGCCTCACAGCCGTGTGAGAGTTCCATGAAATCAGATATTAAAGTCACTTGACTTTGCCTCTCTTCTGAGGAGAGAAATATTGTAATATTCCACTGACTATAATACACCTAAATCTGGAATTTGGCAATACTACACAAACAACCTTAGCCAGGTGTGGTGACACAATCTTGTAATCCCAGCACTCAGGAGGCTGAGGCAGGAGAACTATAGTTCAAATTCGGGCTGGGCAGGAGGCTGAGGCAGGAGGATGATAGTTCAAACTCAGGCTGGGCAATTTAGCAACCTAGTAAGACCTTGTCTCACTATAAAAAATAAAAAGGGCTGGGGATGCAGCTCAGGGGGAAGGCACGAGTTCAATCTCCAATATTGCAAAATAATCACTAATTCATAATTAATAATAAAAGCAACACAAGGATATAAAATGAGTATGACACTCAGAGAGGCTGAAAGAAAGAGGGTCGTGGTCTTGCCGACGACTCCAGAGACAACGCAACTACATTTCATAGCTCCGGAGAAAGGAAGGACTTAGTCATCCGCTAAAGCGGCCACCTGTCTGCGAAGAATTTCCAACACACCGGCCGCTCCTCATCAGGAGGTCAGCTCCGGCTGCACTGCGCCTCCCAGGGAATCGGGTCCCGGCGGAGAAGCGTCCCTTCTGCGGCTCCCCAGGACGTGCTACACCTCGCGGGGTCCCACGAGGGCCCACGCAGCCTTCAGGTGAGCTTTGGCGCTCAACACGCACAATCGTCTATGGGGTGTGATCGGAACACGTGGTGAATGTTTAAATGTTAAAAAAATACATAGTACAGTCAAAATACATCGTCAAAACCCCCCTCAGAGCATCTCTCCTTACGCTGCACCCGTATCCCACCGTTCTTGCTGCTTTCTGAAGCAGCTCCTGAGTCCTCTTTCCTGAGTGTCTTCATGAGGGCTGATAATGGCAAGGCGGCTCCTAAACACACGGCGCTGTGTCCCCATCCACCTTAGTCACAGATCCGGCGTTGTGCGACTTCTGGCTCTTCCCCCAGCCAAAATGAACACGAAGGTAAACGTTTTGAATGGACTGAGGGCATCAAGGCGGCCTCTACTGCACAACTAGAGACACTCGCGAAAGACAGAGGCGAGAACGACAGGCCGAGTGTTCCAGGGAGGGGGATTCGCAGGGAGATTTAAGGCAATGTATCTTTTACCGCAATGAATTTTTCTTGCTGAAAACTGAAGCTTCATTGTATTTTTCATTCGTACCTCTTCGGTGTCTACTGACTTGTCCCCTCCTGTTGCAACTCTCTTTGGAGGCAAACATTTCTGCCCTCGGCAGCTCCCTGCGTCGGCCCAAGCACGCGGTCAGCCCCACAGCCCACGGGGAGGATTCACTTGTCAACTCGACTGTCAGAGATTCTGTTCTTCACTTCCCATTTTACTACTTAGCCCCTATTCATCATTAAAAGTTAGTATAAATCTGATCGAAATCCACCAATCACATATCATATGGAATAAGGGAACATAGACTCATCCTAAATTCGCTTCTCTACCCTCTTGTTTCCCGTAGACCACGCCGGGGTGCAACCTACTCATTTATCTGCCATCAATCAACCTCCGTACAAGTTACCTGGACATCCAGCCCAGTGCCTCTAAATGTACCCATGCAAACTTAGACATCCACACCAAGGAACCTAAAAATAAACACCCAGAGCACCAGCCAGGCTTCGGTGTGCTCTCGGGAGGCGGGCCCCTGCCCTGCAAGAGCGATTCACAGCAGAGTGAACGGCAACGCGCCCCCAGCCACACAGCTAACAAGTGTGAGAGCCGGGATTCGAACCCGGGCGGCCTGGACCCAAAGTCCGGGCTCCTCACGATGACGCAACCCCGCCTAACTCTAATCTTTTAAAAGTCATTGCTGAATGCTGTTAAGAATAGAAATTCAAAAAGAAAAGCCTACCTCCTGCCAGGGCTCTCTGTGTAGCTAGTGTTGTTGCTACTGTTGCCGGCCGGCCCAGAAGGGAGTTCTGGTGCCGGGAGGCGGATGGGGGCGAGTCCCGGCGCAGCCTTGCACTGCTGCTGGCCGGGCGGCCCCGGGCGGCTGTGGGTCGGGGTAGGGTTGCTCTTGGAGAACAGAATCTCTCAACAGCTCCGAAAGAAATCCCTCCGCTCGTCTCTGCGCCACCACGGTTCAGGGCCAGGTTAATTCCACAGAAACCAAACAGACCGCGTCCCCACAGCAACCGGCGTCGCGGTGGACACAGCGCCTTTTAGCGATCCCAAAATAACGCCGTTGTCCCAGAAAGGAACAAAAGGTGACGCATAATTGTGAGGGCGCGTTCCACAAAAAAGCGAGTGAGGTGTGTACAACAAAAATACACTCACAGACCCAAATGATGGAGTTATTCTGCATTTCTCTGCTCCAAGGTGGCCAGAGGTGCAATACTTTTAGCTTGATGGGATTTCTTCTCCTTCGGTGTAGATGGCACATCCTCCCCGTGTGTACGGCCACCTTGTGGGTTTTAAACTCCACACAAAACTCCTGGTTAAAGAGCCCGTAGGGGGCCACCACCGTAAGACAGGCCTTTGATCTGAACTCACCCTAACTTCCAAATTCGCTACGCTCAGTCTCCCACAGAAAGGTTTTATTCCGCACAGACGGCTGGATCGTACGCTGGGGTTAGGGTCTTCCTCTAAGATCGAGGCCGGCAAGCACCTGGAGTTCAAGGCCACCCCGGCTACATAGTGAATTCAAGGGCAGCCTGAGCTAGGGTGAGATCCTGACAGAGAGAGAGAGAGAGAAAAGAAGAGAAGAGAAGAGGAGAGGAGAGGAGAGGAGAGGAGAGGAGAGGAGAGAAGAGGGGCTAAATAGCTCTCATCTGGCAATCCAAAATGCTCCATAATTAGAAACTTGTGACATGATGTCACAAGTGGAAAATCCCATGCCTGACCTCATGCCATGGTCACACTCACACATAGAGATGTCAGAAATACTGTAAAATTACTCTCAGTGCCAAGCATGGTGGCTCTCGCCAGTAATCTCAGCACTCTGGGAGGCTGAGGCAGGAGGACTACATCAGGTTGGAGACTAGCCTGAACAACTCAGCAAGACCTTGTCTCAAAAAAAAAAAAAAAAAAATTAAAACATTAAAAGGCGGGGGGGGTGTCTGGGGAGGTAGATCAGGGCAAAGTTCTTGGGTTCAATTCCCAGTACTGCAAAAACAGAAAATAAAATAAAATAAAATAAAGCGATCACAACCACACTGTGACTGTGCTCAGGGAGGGAAGAGGGTGCAGACCGACTTGCGTCACGGGGACAGGGTAGGCTGGCCGTGCCAGGCCGCAATCTGGAGCCTGGAAGCCCCAGTGGAAAGGCCAGAGTGACCACTGCAGGGACCAGGTCGTGAGAGGAGGCGCCAAAGCCCAAACGGTGACACCCAGGCCGGGCAGTGGGCAGGCTGCGCAGTGCTGGGAGCATGCAGCTGGGCGGATGAACTGCTGCTGCCGCCGGGGGAAGCTGTACCCGGCAGCCACCAGGTCCCTGCGCAGAAGCCTGGATGCCGCTGGGGAACACGGGCAAGACGCTGGGATGCAGGGTCGGGGCGCCCCGGCTCCTGGGACTCCCAGCCCCTCCGGGGACAGCGGCTGGCAGGTAGTTCCGCAGGGCTCAGCCCATTGATGTCCCTGTGCAGGCCATTCCGTGGCACAGCTGCACCCATGCAGGACTCGGGGACCCGGGCAACTGCGTCAGTAAAACAGGTTGGGCCCCAGGCCATCTCGGGTCTGCCCTAGAGCTTGCAAGCAGTTTCCCACAAGTTAGGCACAGAAATTAGAAAAGAAATCTGTTAATTGGTGACATCTGAATGGAGTAAATGGAAGAAGATGGGCATGGAAGTGTGCACCTATAGTGCCAGCTACTTGGGAGGCTGAGGCAGGAAGATCGCCATAAATTAGACGAGTCTGGACTACAGATCAAGACTCTGTCTCAAAAAAACAAAAGAAAACACAATGAACAAAAAAATAATCTGAAGGTTCTGGGTAAAGTGAGGCCTTCCAGAAGCAAGAAGCCGGGGACTGGGAAGATGTTTTGAAGGCAAAAAAAAAAAAGGGAGGGACAGGACAAAAAAGGCAGGGACAAGACCCTGAGCAGGGGTGACCTGCCACAATTCTCCCACTTACCTCTGATCTCCCACCAGAAAAGAGACCCAAAGGTGTGCTCAGAATTGTAGCTGTAAATTCTAAATTAACCCATATTTCCTCACACTCAATGATATCCATATATGTATGATAGTTTTTTCTTCATTTAAAAATAAGAATTAAAACCTTCTCTATCCCCTTTTGGCCAATATTCATCACACAAAGAAAAGGAATACAAAAAAGAGGAATGAATTCTGAGCCACCCTCTGCCATGGTTGGGAAGTTTATTCAAGTAAACAAGCATCCTCATATCGGGACGGGAGGGGAAACAGCCCGTCTCTTCCTGAAATCAAGACTTACAGAGCACGGTGCACGCACCTGTAATCCTAGCTGCTGGGGTGGCTGAGGTGCAAGGACTGCAAGTTTGAGGCCAGACTGGGCGACTTAGTGAGGCCCTGTCTCAAAATAAGAATTAACTTAACTAAAGACGTGAAAGACCTCTACAAAGAAAACTACAGCACTCTGAATAAAGAGATTGAAGAGGACATCAGAAAATGGAAAGATGTCACTTGCTCCTGGTTAGGTAGAATCAGTATTGTTAAAAATGGCCATACTTCCAAAACTGTTATACAGATTCAGTGCAGTCCCAGTCAAAATACCAACAGCATACTTTATAGATCTAGAGAAAACAATCCTAAAACTTATATGGAAACAGAAGAAACCTCAAATAGCAAAAGCAATATTGATCAATAAGACCAAAGCAGGTGACACAGCAATCCCAGACTTCAAGCTATACTACAATAGTAATAAAAATGGCTTGGTACTGGAATAATAGAACAATGGAACAGAATCGAGGACACGGAAACTTCCCCAGACATATTCAAATACATGATCTGTGACAAAGGGTCCAAAAACATACACTGAAGGAGAGATAGCGTATTCAACAAATGGTGTTGGGAAAACTGGTTATCCGTTTGTAGAAGAATGAAATTGGACCCATATCTCTCACCACATACTAAATTAAAATCAAAGTGGATCAAAGATCTAAACATTAAAACAGAAACATTAAACCTTCTAGAAGACAAAGTAGGTAAAACACTCGAAGACATAGGAGTAGAAAAGGACTTTCTAAACAGAACCCCAGTTGCACAGGAAATAGCAACAAGAATCAACAAATGGGATTATATCAGACTAAAGAGCTTCTGTACAGCAAAAGAGTCAATTAGTAAAGTGAAGAGAAAACCCACAAAATGGGAAAAAGTCTTTGCCAGCTACTCCTCAGACAGAGGACTAAAATCTAGAATATACAATGAACTCAAAAAACTTAAACTACCTAAAATTAATGGCCCACTCAAGAAATGGGCTAGAGAAATGAACAGATACTTCACAGTGGAAGAAATACAAATGGCCAACAATATACGAAAAAATGTTCAGCATCTATGGCTATTAGAGAAATGCAAATTAAAACAACTCTACGATTCCACCTTACCCCAGAGAGAATGGCAGTCATTACAAAGTCAAACAATAACAAATGCTGGCGCAGCTGTGGGGAAAAGGGAACCCTCCTACACTGTTGGTGGGAATGCTAACTGGTACAACCACTGTGGAAATCAGTATGGAGATTTCTCAAGAGTCTGAAAGTAGAAATCCCATACGACCCAGCCATTCCCCTACTAGGGATCTTCCCCAAAGAGCTAAAGATATCATGCTACAGCGATACTTGCATACCTGTGTTCATAGCAGCACAATTCGTAATAGTTGAAGGTGGAAGCAGCCTGTATACCCATCAACAGATAACTGGATAAACAAAATGTGGTATCTATATATAATGGAATACTACTCAGCTATAAAGAAGGTCAAATCAGAGTCATTTATAGGAAAATGGATGGATCTAGAAAACATGACGTTGAGTGAAATAAACCAGACTCACAAGCTTGAAGACCATATGGTATCCCTCATTTGAGTGAGGGAAAATACAAACCAAGAAAATGATAAAAAATGGACACAAAGAGACAAATGGACAGATCTCACCCAATAGGGAAAGGGTCCAAGGGAACAAGAAGAGGGCAAAGGGGAGGGGAATGGGAATTCAGAGGAATAAAGACAAGAACCTAATAACCCAAACTCAAATCAGTAACATGTACACTATCTACTGCAGTCAATTTTATGTACTTGCAACTTAATACTGCATCTATGTGGTGGTTTACGTTGCTTGTTATAAGCAAACAGCACAATGTATTATGATCTGTAAGTTTGAGTAATGGTCTGTAAGTTTGTGTAATTTGGGAAAATTTTTAATTTAAAAAAACTGAAAAAAAAATAAAAGAATGTTAAAGAGGGTGAGGATGTAGCTCAGCGGTAAAGCGTGAGGCCCAGAGACTAAAATTTCACATGAAAAATCCAATCTAAAAAGCCTTAAAATACACAAGGCAGTGTGAGTAGAGGGTCGGTGCCAGACACGGGCTGCTATTTGGGTTTTCTGGGACCCAACTGTTGGTCAGCAATTACTTCTCAGAGCCTCAAATCCCACTGCGACAGAAAAGGTAACATGATAAGCCAGCATAGCAGTGCACACCACAGTCTCACCACTCAGAAGGCTGAGGCAGGAGGATCACGCGGGCCCAGGAGTTCAAGACTAACCTTGGCAACACAGTGGGACCCAGTCGCGAACAGTCATCAATAAAGTATTAAAGTAACAGTATTAACAGCAGCAGCAGCACCTGTTTCGTAGAGACGATGAAAGGATGAAGTAAAATAATTAATGGAAAGTTCTCAGAGCAGTGTGTGGCACACAGTGAGAATGAACGTGTTCACGACAGTATTACAGATTAACAGGTCTTTGTCACGGGGACGATGGCGTCCTATTCGGCTCAGACTAAAAGCAACGCTGTGCGTCATGTGTGGAGAAGTCATTTTGTACGGAGAAGTCTGAAGAGGTGAAAGACTAGAACTGCGCTTTTGGGGCACACGTGAAACCCTCAAGGATACTTGAATGTTCTCCTCACGCCCCTCAGGACAATCATGGCCAAAAGTAACCTCTGGGGCTGGGCGGCGGCCCGGGTCGGGCATCTGTAGGGTGCACCCCAGAACCACAAAACATGGATACCAGCATGACAGTAACGGGAGGGGACAGGAAAGAGGAGACGGAGGCGATGAAGAGGGCCGGAGGAGGAGAATTTCTCGTCATCCTACAGATGACCCATTGGTGGGACTGCAAAACGGTGCGACCACTGTGGAAAACAGCAGGGATGAGCAGAATCGCCACGTGGCCCACAGTCTCATCTCTCGAGAATAAGCAAAGGAACTGAAAGTAGGGCGCACCCGTGTTTCCTGCAGCAGGATTTACATGGTGGCCAAGAGGCAGAAGCCACCTGAAAGTCCACAGATGGATGGACAAAGAAAACGAGATATACGTACGATAGAATATTATTCCATTTTTAAAATGAAATTCTGAGCCAGGCACGGTGGCTCACACCTGTAATCCCAGCACTTGGGAGGCTGAGGCAGGAGGATGGCTGCGAGTTCAAGGCCAGACTAGACTATGTAGTGGGAGACCTGTCTCAAAAAAAAAA
>PVJO010028698.1:0-17758 GCA_004026905.1 Hystrix cristata
TTTTTTTGAGACAGCATCTCCCTATGTAGTTCAGGCTGGCCTTGAACTCACTATGTAGCCCAGGCTGGCCTCAACTCACAGCAGTCCTCCTGCCTCAGCTTCCCAAGTGCTGGGATTATAGAAATGCATCACAACCCCCATCCCCCATCAACTACATTTGAGTTATTTTTCTGTCGCAGCTCAAAATAGTGCTGGCTAAGAAAGGAGTGTGGATAGACTGCTGCTGGGAAGGCAGTCCCTCATTCCCTGGGCTCACAGCAGCAATAGTTTTCTCAAAGTGGGAAGGAGATCAAAAGGAAACGCTGGCCCTGCATGGTAGTGCACCTGTAATCCCAACACTTGGAAGGCTGAGGCAGGAGAATTGCCTGGAGTTCAAGGCCAGGCTGGGCTACAAAGTGAGTTCAAGGCCAGCCTGAACTATGACAAGACCCTGTCTCAAAAAAAACAAAAAACCCCACAACAACAACAACAACAAAAACAAAACCTAAAAGAGAAAACTCAGATTTGAGTGAAAATGGTCACTGTCTCCGAGCAAGCAGTTGTCACTCTCTCTTCTAGGCTCAAGAGAGCAGGCAGCAGGATCAAGAAAGACATGGCTATGAACAATTATCCTTTTCAGAGGACACCTCACAAACCCACCTCCAACGAACTGCCCTCCACTTTACCCTGCGCCCTGGATTCTAAATTTCTGTACTGGTGAGAAGCTAGGCAAAACTGAGGTTGCATGCAGAAGACCCCATTCCCTCCGGGTCTGCAGAGCTAGACTTTAGAGAATGAGATGTTTATTTCCCAGTTCACAAGCCAGTGCAAGGCGCAAGTGAGGCACTGGCCTGGGAACAAAAATTTAAGGAAGTGCTTAAGTGTCTCATTAACCAAGATAAGCTTTAACCATTTTATTTTTTACCTTAACAATTTAAAAAATCTGATCAGAAACTACATCAAGCTGCTATTTTCATAAATGTTTCCAGGGCTGGAATTAGGGTGAGAAGACAGGACAGTGCAAGTTCAGGGGATGGGTCCTGCATCTGAAATTTTGATGTTTTGTTGGCTAAAGATTTTTTTAACATTCATCTTGATTTTTTAAAATACTGTACTAGAATGTTTATCTGGATTACTTAAGTTGTTTTTGTTTTTGTCCTGTAAGCCCATACGTTTTGCAAAAAGGGGCGAGTGATTCTCAACTCGTCCGGGACCAGGCAAAATCGGAGCCCAGGAAACTCCACCTTCCTCCTCCCAAATTCAGTTTTGTTAGAGCCGTTCGTCCCCTCCCCTCGAGGACCTGCATCCCCGCTGGTCTTGGGCTCGGCCGCTGGGCCTCGCGCGGACCGGGACGCTTCCCGTAGCCCCCGGGCACCCTCAGCCAGCTGCGCCGGTCCCACTAAGTCTTCCAGCAGTGCTTCCGCGCCTCGGCCCTGGCTCTGCACCGGCACGGAGAAACCAGGGAACCTGCGGCACGACTCTACACTGCCCAGTCTTCACGGAAACCCAGCACCTTGGCACCGCGCCTGCGCGCTCTGCCAGTCTCTGGCGTGAGAAAGGGCTCACGCCGTCCCAAGTCCACTTGTGGGAGGACGCCGGAGTGTGAAAAAGTGCCTGCCCGACGTGCGCAGGCGCAGTCACCCGGTCGGGCTCTTTGCGGCTTGCAGCCCGGCGGGGGCGCTCGGGGACTCAGTCCGGTTGCCGCCTGGGGTGGAAGGGCGGGTCAGGGGCACCAGCCCGATGGGACGGGAGAACGGCTGCGGGCGGGGAAGGGCGGGAGACTTGGCGTCCCCGCCCTGCGCGCGGGCCGGGCTTGAGGTGTCCTGTGGAGCGCGGCCGGCCGGCGGGTGAAGTGCTTGGTCGGACGCGGCGCCATGCGCGGCCCCCTTGCCTGGCCGCTGCTACTCGTGGCACGGCGGGGCCCGGCCGCCCGTACGTGGAAGCCGTCGGGCCCTGCGTGGGCCACGACCGCCCGCGCATGGACCCTGGCCCCGCGTGCCCCCGGGACCCTGCTGGCGTGGACGGGCCTGCGGCCGGGGCTGCCCGGCGGCGTGAGCCTGGCGCGTGCCGTGGTGCGTTGGGCCGGATCCCCAGCATCCCGCCGGTACGCGGCCCTGGCTGGGCCGGGTCCCCCGCGCGCTGGGCTGCAGGGCGCCCCCGCGGCGGCGGCCCGGACGAGGGCTGAGGTTGGGAGGCGCGCGCTGGCGGCGGACCCCGAGGACGACAGGCGGGCGCGCCCCGCGGCCGGGCGCTCAGAGGCTCGGAAACTGCTGGCGCTGGTGCGCCCCGAGCGCGGGAGACTAGCAGGTAAGGGAGGCTCGTCGGGTGGCGGGGACAGGTGGCAGGTGTCCTCCTGATCGTTCCGGGCGATAACAGCACAACCTCTTATGAACTCGGTCCTGCAGCCACCAGCTTCATGGGAATGTCTCGGCTTCACTGGAGCATTCTCAGAATGAGCTGGAGTTTCCATTTTAAAAAAACAAAACAGAAAACCCCCACCGGGGCCGGGCGTGTTGGGGTACGCCTGTAATACGCCTGTAATACCGGCACTCGGGAGCCTGAGGCAGAATTGCTGGGAGTTCAAGGCCAGCCTGGATTACATAGTGAGTTCAAAGCCACCCTGAACTACATAGCGAGACTATCTCAAAAAAAAACCCCCAAACCAAACAAACAAAAAAACAAAACCCGAAAATATGCCTACCTTGTATTATGCGTTTATGTTATTTTGCAAAATATTCAAGCGGTGAAGGGATGCATTCTGAACCCTCAGACTGGAGGGCTGTCGCTTCTCTGGGTGGTGAGCATGGTAGCACTCCGTAGGGACGGTGGATTGAATCTTGGCTCAAGAAACTAAACTGTAATACAAATGAATTGTGATTGAGTAGCTTTTTAAAAGAAATCAAGATGAATGTTTTTTTAAACATACAAATGACAGTTTTCCACAGCTCCTCATTTTTAGCCATAATTGGAAGAATGTTTAAACATAGGACCTGATAATATCTAGAAATTTTTGAGGTTTTTCTAAATCATTCCTTCTTTAAAAATGTGTTTAATCCAGTGGCTCATGCCTATAATTGCAGCACTGTGTGAGGCTGAGGCAGGAGGATCGCAGGTTGGAGCCCACCCCAGAAAATTTAGCAATTTGACAAGACTGTCTCAAAAAAATAAAAAAACAGGGCTGGGGATGTAGCTCAGTGCAAGAACTGCAGGTTCAAAAATGTGTTGCACCCTTCTCTATGCAGTCACACTGGCCAACAGAAAACAGGTGGTCCCAGCTTTCACCAGGGATTCTAGTTTAGGGGGAAGAAACATTAGGAAATCATCATGATTGGATATAAAACCCAGAGAGTCTCTGAGGTTGTCTGTCACACTTGAGTCTCTTGCTGTAGAAAGTACCCTCCCAGGGAGGCATGTGGAATTTGGGGCAGGCTGGCACTTGAGGACAGGTAGGTGTTACTTTCCATCTGTTTTGGAATCTTGGTATAGTTAGGCATGAAGAGAGTTACTTCACTGTGATTTTGGTGGAAAGCTCCTTTTCCTCTTTTTCCTTTTAAGAGAGAAAATTGAGACGGGTGGTCTCACTGGATAGTAAGCAGCAAAGCAGCTGCCTGATTTATCTTCCTGTCTTGCTCCTGGCAGCACAGAGCAGGGCTGCCTTAGATGAAGAGAGATGTTGCTCAGTCAGGCAGATGGAGCCTGGAGCCCTGGGTACTGAGGTGTACCCAGCATCCTGTGTGTGGTCCAGTCAGTAAGGAAATCCACTTTGTTCTATTTTGAAACATTAGCTAGCAAGGGTCTCAGGAGGGAGGCTTTGCTGGTGCTGCCCAGCCAGATCTACCTGCCTGCCTAATAACCATTGGCCCAGTGACCTCTTCCCTGTCCCTGCCCTGCTCACAGAGTGTGCTGTGAACTCTTAATTTGAACAAGGCAGGGCGGGAGCAGGTCCATATTTTATCCTAGCGGCTGTTTGGGCTGACTTGTTGAAACTTTGGAGGAGTGATTTGAGAAATCAGCCTGTGGTTGGCACACTGAATTTTTTTTAACTTTTCATTTTATTTATTTATTTTTTTGAGACAAGGTCTCACTGCATAGCCCAGGCTGGCCCTGAACCCTAACTTTCTAGCCCCACCCCGGAGTGGGGGCATTACAGGCATGCATTACCATGCCTGGCTTTTTTAAACAGGTGAATACATGTTATGAGGAAATCTGATGAAAACCCATTTTTGGAGCTTATGGTTTCCTCAAAAGTCTGCACATTACATATTAAAGCCATTCTGGTTGTTGGTGTTTGTGGGACTAAGAGGAAGTGGGGTCACTGTTATTTCATAACTGATCATCCTAAGAGAGGCCTCAGGCCTTGGCACACCTCAAACACATTAGGCACAGAGCCATTGTGGTGTCCCAAAACACCAAGAGACCAAAAACACCAAGGTGAAGAGGATTCCAGTGTTTGTTAATTTTTAGAAAATTAATACAGAAATCCCTTTTTTGGGTGGGGAGTGGCAGGGATCAAACTTAGGGCCTTGTGCTTGCAAGGCAAGTGCAAAAGTCCCTTTTCAAAACTGTGGATTAGGGTTGGGGATTTAGCTCAGTGGTAAAGCACTTGCCTAGCAAGTGCAAGGCCCTGAGTTCGATCCCCAGCACCCCCTCCCCCCAAAACTGTAGGTTAATATTTGAGTAATAATCCTTCCATTGACTTTAGCAGTTTTCCAGGTGTGGAGTATGCCCCCTGAACTGTGTGGTTAGAAAGCTTTGATATTAAATAATCTGTATCAGAAACTTGGGAAACAGGGCCTGTGTATGGAATGTGTGTGGTGCTTGTTCGGGGCAGGGCCAGTGTGAACTCCATTCCTCCTACTCCTTGCTTGGCAGCTGCTTTCCTGTCACTTGGTCTGCAGAGTTGCCCAGAGCTTGTTTACACTGATAACTTCTTATCACTGTAGCCACAAGGAGCCTCAGGAGGAGCTGGGTGCGCACTGACCAGATAGTAGGCATTTCATCAGCTGCCCTGTGCCAGATGATAGAGGGGCTGGGCTCAGCCCTTCCAGTGAGTGGGCGCCTTTGGGGTGCTGTGTCCTGAGAATGTGACCCCAGCAAGGAGAACTTCTGTGTGCTGGGCCTTGGCTCTGGGAGATAGCTGGCCCCTGCTTGCCGTGCAGGTCCCTACTTGGGCTGTGGTGGCACAGTGTACCCCTCCCCTAAAGTGTCTGTGCAGGCCTGTGTGGAGGACTTGGAGGGTATCTCTTCCTCTTTGAATTACTGATAAGGGGTCATGTGTTTTGAGATCAGAACTGTTCTTAGAACCTGACATCTGCTGAATTGTGGCTGTATTTCTTGAGGATTCCCCTCAGAGTGACTGAAAGGGATACAGTGAGCACACTGTAGGTGCAGGGAGCAAGGAGAGGGCAGAGCTGCTGCTTCTTCATACCTAGATAGGGTAGTATTTCGCTCAGGACAGAGTGCAAGGCACAGGCAGGGCAAGCCTGTTTTGTTTTGTTTTGTTTTGTCTTGGTGCTAATAGAGATTGGGCTCAGGGCCTTTGCACTGTGCTGTATCCCCAGCCTTTTTTTTTTTTTTTTAATTTTGAGACAAGTTCTCACTAAGTGGCTAAATTGATCAAGTTGGGCTAGAACTTGTGATCCTCCTGTCACAACCTCCCGTAGTATGTGTGCCACCATGCTCAGCCTCTTTTCATCTTTGAGTGTCTTGATTCAAGAGAATGAGAATAATGGGAAAATGCTTGAAAATATGTCAAGAACTGGTAGAGGAAGTGGCTGGGGTCCTGTTAGCCAAGGAAAGGGGCAAGCAAGCTATTCAGCCATGGGGAAAAGGTGGAGGTGAATGTGAGAAGAATCACTGTACACTGAGCATGTCCAGGGCTGGGATAGAACCTCAAATGCAAGGTTAAATTTTTCATTCATATTAGAAGACAGTGACATGCAGCAAAACTTTGCTTATAAGAATCCAGATAACCAGCTGGGTAGGCATAGATTTGGTAGCACACTTATAATCCCAGCTATTGGGGAACCTGCTGAAGGAAGATCAAAAGTTCAAGACCAGCCTGGGGACCTTAGTAAAACCTCATCTCAAAAGAAAAAAAAATAAAATTGGCTAGTGGTGTAGCTCAGTACTTTCTTGGTTTAATCCCCAGTACCATTTAAAAAAGAAAAGAACCCAGGTAACCAAAAGCTGGAAAATCTTTTACTTCCCATACAGCTTGTAAGCGAAAGAGGAAAATGGCGTAAAACAAGATGTCAGTATAGATTTTTTAACCAGATGTGGTAGTGCATGCTTTAGTCCTAGCTACTGTGAAGCTGAGGCCGGAGGACTGCTTGAATCCTGGAATTCAAGGCCAACTGGGGAACATATTGAGACTGCATGTCAAAATGTAGTCCCAGCACGAGTTGGGGATTTAGCTCAGTGGTAGAGCGCTTGCCTAGAAAGTGCAAGGCCCTGACTATGATCCCCAGAACCAACCCTCCCCCACATATTTTAATTAATTGGAATGTAAACCTGAAGGGGGGTATCCTAAAGTGAGTTTGGATTCAGCTAATTTTTTTTTTCTTTTTGTAAGAATTTCAGAGTTGGAACATGGGGTACTTCATTCATGAAATGCAGATTCTTTATTTTCCCCCTCTTTGTTTTTTTGAGACAAGGTCTTATTATGTAGTTCAGGATGGCCTTGAACTCACTATGTAGTCCAGGCTGGCCTCGATCCTGTAGTGATCTTCCTGCCTCAGCCTCCTGAGTGCTGGGACTACGGATGTGTGCCAACACACCTGGCCATGAGATGCAGATTCTTTTTTTTTTTTTTTTTTTTTTTTTTTTGTGGTGCTGGGGATCAAACTCAGGCCCTTGTGCTTGCAAGGCAAGCACTCTAGTCACTGAGCTAAATCCCCAGCCCCTGAAATGCAGATTCTTAACTGCATGATAGCACCTTTTATTTAAAAACTGGAGAAGGGGCAGAAACTGACCCTCACAGTGCTTCATATATGCTTTACTTTTGGGAGAATTGTGTACTGATCCTCGGCCTCTGGGACCACCTGTCCAGTTCATGAGGCTGAGCTGTGTGCTATCAGTTTAGAGGTTATCCCTGCCTTTTGGACTTTCAGACCTGCTGGGTACTGTCACCAGGAGCATGGTGCTTGGAAACAAGACCCTCAGCCTTACATCGAAATGAAACAGCCCTCAGCTAGGTTCATGTTATCCAGTAGATTGGGATTATAGTGTTTTTTTGTTTTTTCTTGGGAGGTGTTGGGGATTGAATTCAGAGCCTTGTGCTTGCAAGGAAAGCATTCTAACAACTGCACTAAATCCCCAACCCCTGGGATTGTGGTTTTTATAGCAGGCATGTGGACTTTCTGAGCTGCCAAGCCTTACTTTTCTAGTTAGGTTAGTAAAGGACTTTGGTCTAATGAGACTTACTACCACCATTGCCAAAGTTCATTTTGCTCGTTCATTCATTCGGCCAATATTGATTGAGCTTTTGCTGAATGCCTGTCACTGTAGGTAGTGGGAATATAGCAGTGAACAAAACAGACCAAAATCTTTTATGTCCCAGTGGATAGATGACACCTGGGTGTAATCCCAGCACTCAGGAAGCTGAGGCAGGAGAATTGTCACAAAATTCAAGGCCAACCTGAACTACATAGTGAGACCCTGTCTCAAAAAAAAAAAAAAAAAAAAGAGATGACAGTAAACCACTGAAGCATTTAGAATACCAGAAGATGGGAAATTTAGGAGACAAACACAGAGGGAGAGCACAGGCAGTGTCGGGTATCTGCATTTTAAGGGAAGCATCAGAACAGGCCTGGGGAGAAGTTAGGAAGAAATACTCACTCACTCCCTGCTTAAAGGCTCATGTTTCTCTCAGAGTTCTGCTGTGCTCTGGACAGCCAGTGTTCTCTCTGACTGAGGTGTGAGTGCTGTCCATAGGCACCAGAAGCAATTGCCATTTGTAGAGCACTGGGCCCTCCCACCTTCTAAGGCTCCTTCTAAGTTGTGTCCATCCGGAGCCTCACCATCAACCAGCCAGGCTCCTTCCTGGTAGGTTCCTTGTAGGTAAGGTGCACATAGCACCAAACCCAAGGGACTTAGGGAAGGCACCCTGCACTTGTCCAGTGCTACTTTATTTTATTTTATTTTGGGGTGTTGGGATTGAACTCAGGGCCTTGCACTTGCTAGGCAGGCGTTCCCCCAGTGCCACTTTTAGAAGGAAGCTAGGTCACCATTTGTTATTACTCATCTGGATATGTTCTGTACTCACATAGACTCAAAAAACCAAGAAGCAAAAAAGCCCCCAAAATTTTAATATTTGTATCCTGGACATTTTGTGTCTGCGTTTTTTGGTTTTATTTTTGGTTTTTGGCAATACTAAGGTTGAAACCCAGAGACTGGCACATGCTAGGTAAGCACTCTACCACTGGGCCACATCCCCAGCTCTTTTTATATTTTGAGACAAGTTCTCACCAAAGTTGCCCAGGTTAGCACTCAGGAGGCTGAGGCAAGAGGATTGCTGAGAGTTCATGGCCAGCCTGAACTACATAGTGAGACCCTGTCTCAAAAAACAAAAACAAAACAAAACAAACAAACAAAAAGGCATTGCTAGATCAAAAGGAATGTTCATTTACAATCTGACAGATAGCTGGTCAAATTTCACTCCATTGAGACTGCTGGTTTGCACTCCACCAACATAAGTGCTTCACCATCACTATGTTTTGGCATAATAATCTTCACCAATCCGTAGGTGAAAATGATGTGTTTTTGTAGTTTAAATTTACATTTCCCTTACATTTCTCAGTTATCTGTGGTATATGTTGTTCTTAGTTGGATTTTGTATTGTTTTGTTTTTTTAAGACAGAGTCTCACAGTGTATTTCAGGCTGGCCTTCAACTCACTATGTAGCCCAGGCAGGCCTCAAACTCACAGCACTCCTCCTGCCTCAGGCTCTTCAGTGTTTTTGTTTTTTTGAAACAGAGTCTTGCTGTGTAGTTCAGACTGACCTTGAACTCACTATGTAGCCCAGGCTGACCTCAAACTCATGGCAGTCGTCCTGCCTCAGCCTCCCATGTGCTGATGTGTGCTACTTTGCCTAGCTGTGGTTGGATTTGGTGGGGAGGGGTCCTGGGGATTGAACTCAGGGCCTTGTGCTTGCCAGGCAAGCACTCTACCATTGAGCTAAATCCCCAATCCCTCTAGTTGGATTTTCTTAGTATTTTCTAATGGGACTCAATCCTCTTTGTCTTGTTTTTAGGCACATGAACAATTGTTTTTTTATTTATTTTCAAATTGTGCTGATATCTCATTTCTGTTCTCCAGTGCAATAATACTAAGAACATACCAATGAGTAATGGCTTTCAGCAACTTCTCTCCAAATGTTATTTAGAGGGCTTTGAAACACTGGACATGATTGAGATCTTTGTCTGGATAGTCTGACCCTCAGGCTAAGATACAATGAGATGCCAGACAGTAATAACATGTGGCATGAAGGCAGGAAGAAGAGGATCTGAGAACCAGAGTCATAGATGGGAGCGAGAATGACGCGATAGTTAACTCTGTTATTCCTAGCAAGGAAGGCATGGCTGAATCTAAACACCATCACATTTGGCTGGGCACGATCACTTGCTCCCTTACAGTCACCTTGCTTGTTCTCAGCCTAGAACCATTTGGTCCTTCCTTGCACACCTGCCCCTGTGCCAAGCAGTGTGAGCATGGGCATGTCCTCCTGTCTTTCAGCTGCCGTTGGGTTTCTGGCTGTGTCCAGTGTCATCACTATGTCTGCTCCTTTCTTCCTGGGGAAGATCATTGATGTCATCTATACTGATCCCGCCTCAGACTATGGCGAGAGCCTGACCCACCTCTGCCTGGCGCTCACCTGTGTGTTCCTGTGTGGAGCGGCTGCCAATGCTGTCCGTGTCTACCTCATGCAGTCCTCAGGTGAGGGTCCCACTTGGGAAGACACAGGGGACCGACCCTTTGTTTGATTTGGCCTCAGGGTTCATTGCCCAAAGCCCCTTTCTCTTCCTCCCCTGCGTCACATCCAGTGGGGACAAATCCAAGTTCTTGGCCAAAGAAGGCCACATTTGTCCTTCTAGACTGAGCTCTCTTCTCAATTCTTCTTTTCCAAGGTCAGACTTGAACAGAGCGGCAAAATCTAAATCTGTCATAACAGATTGGCCACAGAGTGGAGTTCTGGGCTTCTTCAAGAAGTTATAGAAATCTGTTTGCTCCATGCCTGTGTAGTGGGCTGGGATGGTAGCTTTCACAGTCTTTCTTTAAGGAGCGCTGTTGTTAGCCCTGGCAGAGCCTGACCCTGACTCTTAAGTCCTCTGTGTCTCATTCAGCTAATAATGTTCTCCTTGGGTGATTAACCAGTGTTTGCCATTGGAAAGTTCAGTGCAGAAAAGGGTGTTAGCGAGGAACAAAATTAGCTTTTAGAAATTAAAGAAATAGAACTTCATAAATAATATTTTTGAAACGTGTGTTGGTCATGCTATATTTTGTTACTGTCTTTGTCCCTTCTGTGCCCACAGTCTGTATTTATAAAAAAAATGATTGTCAATAGACCAGTGTTGGGTCAGTCTGTCCCTACTGGTGGGATCCATGCAGCAGAGGCCCCACAGATCTGGAGGGCTCTGACTCAGGTCAAACAGTTGCTACTGTTCCTGCCATGAGCTGGTTTCTTTGTTTTGTAGGCCAGCGCATTGTGAATAGGTTGCGGACCTCACTGTTCTCCTCCATCCTGAGGCAGGAGGTTGCTTTCTTTGACAAGACTCGCACTGGAGAACTGATTAACCGCCTCTCATCTGACACTGCACTTCTGGGGCGCTCAGTGACTGAAAACCTCTCGGATGGGCTCAGGGCTGGAGCCCAGGCCTCAGCGGGCGTGGGCATGATGGTAAACTGGTCCCCTCCCTGGGAACCTTTAGTCTGGAGCATATAGGGGCTTGGCAAGATCTCCTTAACCACCATCCTGGAGGATGTAGGGATATGAGGGTGGCCTTATCCTGCTTGGCTTCCTGACCTACATCTCTCTAGCATGAGTGTTATCTGGAGAGTGGGGTTTCCTGAGCATATGTGAGCCTGGAGTAAAGCAGCAGAGAGCAGCAGGTAGAGCAGCCCTGCCAGGCTGAGCAGTAGGTCCAAGGAAATGGATCCTGTCTTCTGCGCAAGTGAACCAGGCACAAGCAGGAATCTCTGTACCCGTGGTCTGTAGGGGGGTTTTTACACCCATGGGCTTTGGGAGTCTCATGTTCCACAGTCTGTGAGGGGGTCTCTGCCCATAGGCTTTGGGTGAGGGGGTATATGCTCATGGTCTGGGGTGGGATTTATGCTCATGGCCTCTGTGGGGGTCTCTGGTGCCTCACAGCCTACAAGGAGGATGTTGCTGCACCTGTGGAATATAGAGGGTCTCAGCCTGTGGGGGTGGTCTCTGCTCCCCAGAGCCTGTGGGGCTCTATGTCCATGGCCTGCCTGTCTCCATTGGTGGCTCACCTGTGTCATCTGCTCCTTCAGTTCCCCAGGCAGTGTCTGTATTTGGAGCAGCACTGCCGGCTGATGGGAATACATTGAAAGCCATAGATATGATCATGGTGTTCTAATAACCATGTTCAAAATGCAAAAGGAAACAGATGAGATTAATTTTGGTAATGTTTTGGTTAGTCCGGTGTAAACAAAATTTTATTCCAACATATAGTATCAAAATTACTTATGAGATAATTTCATATTACTTTTTTCATATTATGACCTCATAATCTGGTATTTTATACTTATGAAACATTGTTATCTGGTTTTGTTTTCTGGTTTTTTTTTTTTTTTTTTTGTGCTAGGGATTGAACTCAGCACAACTCAGCTAGGCAGGCACTGTCCCGCTTCAGCTAAATTCCAACCACTGTAATCTGTTTTTTAAATTTTTCTTGTTGTTGTTTTTTGTTTTTATGAGACAGGGTCTCTGTGTAGTTCAGACTGGCCTTGAACTCACTATATATATATATAGTCCAAGCTAGCCTTGAACTCATGATGATCCTTCTACCTCAGCCTCCCAAGTGCTGGGATTACAGGTGCGCACCACTACGCATCGTGAAACATTGTAATCTGAATGCAAAATTTTCATTGAAAATGCTTGATCTGTGTCTTAGTTACTTTTCTCTCGTTGCTGAAACAAAATACCTGACACCCAAAGTTAAGGGAAGAAAGGTTTATTTAACTCACAGTTTGTAGAATTTTGAGTCCACAATCAGCTAGATCCAAGGCAGGGTGGTATGGCAGACAGGCAGAAGGCAGCAAGATAAACAAGGAAGTAGACAAGTATCTTTCTTTTGTCTTTTATATTTTATCTCCAGGCTACCAACCTTAGGGTGAGTAGTATTCCTACCTTTAATCCTAGTATCACATCCTTGATTCCAGCATAACTATGCCAAACCAATCAGTTGACTAAGTAATCACACACTCTAGATCACTTGAGGGCTTGGGAGGACATCTAGACATAGACCATAACAATCTGCTTTTTTTCTTTGTTGTTTTTTTTTTTAAATCAGTGTCTTGCTATGTAGATCAGACTGGCCTTGAACTTACTGTGTAGAACAGGCTGGCCTCAAACTCCCAGTGATCCTCCCACCTCAGCCTCCTGAGTATTGGGGTTATAGGCATGTGCCCCTGGCCAGCTTGATTTGCATTTAGATTTCCTAAAATGTTTTTGTTTTGTTTTTTGATTTCCTAGAATTTGCAATTGAAATAATAGTTTGATATAACCAGGCATATTTTCCAGGCATATTAAAAGGCTTCCCAGCCAGTTGTGGTGGCACATGCCTGTAATCCCAGCACTAGGGAGGTTGAGACAGGAGGATCACTGTGAGTTCAAGGCCAGTGTGGGTTACATAGAGAGGTCAAAGGCCGGTGTGGAATACATAGCAAGACCCTGTCTCAAAAAAACAATAACGAAAAGCTTCCCAATAACTAAATGGAATATTGGATTTTAAATTTAAAGGAATTAAAATTAAAGAAAATTAGTGGTGCTATATCTCCATCACGCCTGCCATATATCAAATGTCCGGTGCCACAGGGGGTTCCCATTTTGGCTGGCACTGTTTTGGTCCAGGGGATTTTTTTTTGGGGGGGGTGCAGTACTGGGGATCAAACTCAGGGCCTTGTGCTTGCTAGGCAAGTGCTCTGCCATTGAGCTAAATCCCCAACCCCCTGGTCCAGCGGATTGACACTTGCTCACATGTTGCAGGAGCTGGTGCTTCGCCCTCTCTGGGTCCCATGCATCAGGCTGGAGTAGAAAGGTAGTAGCGTAGTCAGCCTGTTATGTCTAATTTATGGAATGGAAAAGACTTTTAAAGTCTCCTATTTTCTTGGCCGATAGGGAAGCAGACTCCCAAAGAAGACTTGTCCTCAGTTTAACTTCGGGTTTTCCAAATGCAAATGGTTCTAGGATTCAGGAAGAGGTCAGGCTGGGAAGGATACTTAGGGTCCCTTATTTTTTTCTTTTATTTTTTTTTTGGTAACAGTGGGAGAGAATTCAGTGTAGTCAGTCAACCAGTTCAAACAACCCTGTCTTGGTCTGCCTGGGTCACCATAACTGATTACCATGGACGAGGACTTAAAGAAAAGCCATTTATTCCTCACTCTTCTAGAAGTCCAAGGGCATTCTGAGGTCTTCCTGCTTGGCCTATGGGCAGCCAGTGTCTTGCTGTGTACTCACTGGGAAAAGGGAGCTCTCTGGTGTCTCTTGCTGTAGGGACATTCCCTATGCACCAGACCCCACCCTCCACTCCCTCAAGAACTCATCTAACCCTAGTCACTTCCTCAAGGCCTTATCCTACCTCACAGCCACCCTGGGGGTTTGGATGTCAGCATATGAGTCCAGGGGACCAGGCATTTTTCCATCACAAGGCCTCCTGAGATAGTATCACTTTGATCTGGTCTAGCAGGAGGAGCAAAGTCCACCTTGTTTCCCCTGCACAGACTCCCTGGGCCAAAGTACCAGAGTCTAATGTTACCTGCACCATGCTGCCAGTTGCTGATACACATTGTCATCTCATTCTTGTGTGAAGACATGTGGGGACCCTGCCTTAGTCATTTGACAGTTACTCATGGAGCCTGGAAGCAGAGCAAAGTGGGGAGGAGTGGTCTGGGTAGTCCCAGTGGGCTGTGACACCCAACATGGAGGACACATCAGAGACATGACTGTGCTCTCAGGTGTCCTGAGAAGTCTACTCAGGCTGAGTTTCTCCTGTGAACACCAGAGGCCTCTTTGTATGCTTTTTAGTGTCAAGGCCTCCCAAGACCAGGACATACCTGAGGTGGTTCTCTCTCTTTCCTTGGTGTATTATCTAACTCCCACTTCAAGGTCTGGTTGAGTCCCCATGCCCATTGTGTTTGTTGCAGGTGCTCAGTAATGACTGTGAGTGAGAAAGTAGATGAACAAGCCAGTCATGATTGTACATACCTGTAATCCTAACACTCAGAAGGCTAAAAGCAGGAAGACTGCAAGTTTGAGGCTAGCCTGGGCTACATAGTGAATTCGAAGCCAACCTGGGTTAAATAGAGAAACCGTGTCTCAAACAAACAAACAAAAAAAGTAAATAAAGCTGGACGCGGTAGCACATGCTTGTAATCCCAGCACTTGGGAAGCGGAGGCAGGAGGATCACCATGAGTTTAAGGCCAGTGTGGATTACATAGTTTGACCCTGTCTCAAAAACAAACAGAAACAACCAAAAAAGTGAATGAACAATCAGTTGATCCATCTATTACTTTCAATTTCAGTCTGTAGTGTTTCCTCAGCATTTAAAAGGAGACTTCGTACTGATTACACTATTTTCTGTATAAATGAGATTTGGTAGATTTTAATTAATGTGTTGAAGAAATGCTAATGCCATTTAAAACAGTCCCCCAGTTGGAAAGTTCATGGGACCCTTTCATTATGCCAGAAGCTGCTTATTCTATGAGCCTCTGTAGTTGTGAGGTGCTTCTGCACTCTTTGGGGCCGGATCTATGGTCCTGCTGGCCTCAGTCCATTAAGCTAGGAGACAGCTCCTACTCTGTCTGCTGGCATTCTCCCAGCCCTCTTTTTTTTTTTTTTTTTTTTTGGTGTGGGGGATTGAACTCAGGGCCTTGCACTTGTAAGGTAAGCACTCTAACCACTGAGCTAAATCCCCAGCCCCCCCCAACCCTCTTTTGACTATTGTTTGATGCAGAGTTTTGATGACTTCTCCAACTTAGTCATTTCAATGGGATACATTGTTCTGGTCATTTAGAGTCTTGAGGTGATCCAGACTCAAACTCAAAAGTCGTGGTGTGGTCTACCCATTGTGGAGCAGAATGGTCCTCCCTGCTGCTGGACTACCGGCCTGTTTGCCCTTTACTGTTGAATAAGGTGGCCTAACATACATAGAATTAGTCTGAGGAGGAACTGGTTCCATCTTAGGAGTTCCTGCCATGTTACTCCTCTATGGCAGGTTGTGTGTTCATGGGGTTTTATGATGTCTGAAAAGTCAACCCACTCAGGAGGCACAGCTTGGGACAGCACTTTCCAGTCTGCTTCTGTGTACATATTAGGCAGTCAGAGGTCTCGCCACCGCACCTGACAGATGACTCTTGGCTTTTGTTCTTGACAGTTTTTTGTGTCACCAAGTCTAGCCACCTTTGTTTTGAGCGTGGTGCCTCCAATGTCCATTCTTGCAGTGATTTATGGCCGATATCTGCAGAAACTGAGCAAAGCCACGCAGGACTCACTGGCGCAAGCCACTCAGGTAACAGCCTTCCTGTGCTCATGAGCTCCAGAAGAATGGGCTCAGAGCCGGGACTGGTGGGCAGAACTACGGGGTGTGTGAGCTTTTCATAAAGCACCTACCTTCTGGGCATGGTTGTGCATACCTGTGGTTCCAACTATACTGGGAAAAACTGAAGCAAGAAGATGGCAAGTTGGGCTGGGGATTTAGTTCAGTGGTTAGAGTGCTTGCCTAGCAAGTGCAAGTCCCTGAGTTTGAACCCCAACACCAAAAAAAAAAAAAAAAAAAAAAAAAAAAAAAAAAGACAGCAAGTTAAATTAAAACTAGCCTGGGCAATTTAGGACTGGCAGCATGCTCCGTGCTTCCTGGGTTCAATCCACAGGACAAAAAAAAAATACCTTTCTTTCTTCATGTTAGGGCCCCAGGTCCCTGACATAAAGTACTCTGTGTCTGGAGTTAATTTCTACCCATACCCCATACAACATCCACTTTGACTGAGAATTATATCAGTTTTTCCTTTTTACCATTTCTGTTCTTGGTAGGACCAGAAAACTAGTATATTTTAGAAATTGTTTCTGTATGACATTGTATCCTTCATTAATTCAATAAAACTAGTTTTGCAGTTCTGTGCAATAATACCTTTTTAAAAACTAAAGATAATGGGCTGAAGGTGCAACTCAGTGGTAGAGCATTTGCCTAGCATTGGCAAGAGCCTGAGTTCAATCCTTAGTACAGCCAAAAATAAAAATTAATAAGGGTACTGTTTTTAAAAAAGCTAAAAATAATTTGTATTTTATGTTTCAGAAACTATGCTTGTTTGTCATTGGAAAATGTGAAAATATAGTGAGAAGGGACAAAATCATAGATAATACTGTCTCAGAATTAATACCATTAACATTTTGGAGTCTGTTTATCTCTGCATGAACATATATTTCTATCTTTGCTGTCCTGCTGTTACCTATCACCTGTATCTGTTTATCATGTATTTGTTACCTATCTGTATCTGTGATATGTGCAGATGTAGATACATATTTTTTGACAGTAAGATTGTTATGTGTATTCTTTTGTTACCTTTTCCTGACTTAGTAGTGTTTCTCTAGTGGCTTTCCATTGATAAAGTTTTAAATGAGAATCACATTTTAATTTCGCTTCCAGATTGAAATGTGACCCTTCCCCCTGGCCATGTGTTTGTCACCCTCACAGCTGGCCGAGGAGCGCATTGGAAACATAAGAACTGTTCGAGCCTTTGGGAAAGAGATGATGGAGGTAGAGAAGTACACTGACAGAGTGGACTATGTGCTGCAGTTAGCAAGGAAAGAGGCCTTCGCTCGGGCCGGCTTCTTTGGAGCAGTACGTAGACCATTCTGGAGAGGATGGGAAGGGTAGATAACTATGCTTGCGAGACATTTTTATTCTGTGGCTTGCCCCATAGTAGAAAATAATTTTATCCTACTTTGAGCTAAGAATGACTTAGTCAGCATTAGGAAAAAATAAATAAATGTGCATAGGAAAGGTGATGGGTGGTGAGGTCAGGAGCTATTTTGTTTCTCAGAGTGGTCCAGGCAGCTGGACGGGCTCCACTTGCCACTGGGCAGCTGGGGGTCCTCAGCTCCACTTGGAGCTCTGGGCCTGAGGCCACAGACTGTTGGAGCAGAATGGCTCTGGACTGTTCTGATGTGCGGATATTTGAAACATACTGAGGGTTAGCCAACATAACTTCAGTGCATTTCAAGAAAGAAGTATTAAAAAAAAAATGATCACAAAGGCTATACTTTCAGAGATCATTTCTGTAGTTCATTACTAGAGAAGTTTCTCTGATCATGTAGAGTTAAAAAAAAAAATTGAAAGTACAACTGGAGGTTCCATTTGACCCAGCTATTCCCCTACTGGGGATCTTCCCAGAAGAATTAAAATCGTCATACCACAAGGACGTATGCACCACCATGTTCATAGCAACACAATTTGTAATAGCTAAGTCTTGGAAACAACCTAAATGTCCAACAACCAACGAATGGCTAAAGAAAATGTGGTTTTTCTACACAATGGA
>PVJO010028699.1:0-17783 GCA_004026905.1 Hystrix cristata
GAATATAAAAAACAAAAGGTGTTTAAACCTATTGAACTATTTCCTACTCTCCCAGCAGGACTGGCATTTTCCTTACCTTTCAGGGAAGCAGAACATGCTAATCCTAAGAACAGAGATCAACACTAGCCTAAAAAGGAACTTGACAGAAATCCAAAAACTCTTTGTGGTCAAGCCATCAAAGGTAAAAGCCCCTCGTGTGTTCACTGCCCTCCACGTCACATCCCAGCACCTGTCTAATTCATGCATTCATGTGACTCATTAATTTTCTTAAAAGAAAGATGCAAAAAGACTATCCAGGATTCCAAAGTTTCTCCATGTAGTTGCAGACAAGAGCTCTGTGTCCTAACCTCGGGCTGTAAGATCCAAAGAACCCCTCTGTGACGGTGGTTTTTCATTGAACTTTACTTACACAAGTCACAAGAGTGCATGGGTCTGACGGAGCAGGAGAAGGCTGGCAGATAACAGCTGTTTTATCCTTCTTGGAAGGACACCATCACCAGCTAAAGCTAGCTGGAGAAGCGTTTTTGCTGGAGACACGTAAATGAATGAATGACACTGAATTCCAACATGAAAACAAACCAAAAGGAAATCCCTAATGGAGCAAAAATCACAATAGGAAATCAGTGATAGAAACAAAGAATTCCACATAACAAACTTTAAAAAAAAAAAAATCAAGTCACCTTTTCGGGGCTGCGTTCTGTATATCCAGTTTTCCTCGTCCGCGTCCACCTGCTGCCCACACACCGACAACTCCCCATCACTACGGAACAGCCTCTTTGTCTGCCGGGACAAGGACGAGAAATTTATCCAACTCACGGCACGTGAGAGCGAGCCTGCGTTTGCCTTGAGTCTGAAGGAACCTGAAGAGCCTTCCTTTTTCATCTTCTTTCTCATCAAAATCCACTAGAGACAAAGGGCAGCCCGACAGACCAAAAAACTCCGGTTTTTCAACTGGCCCAGGTCCTCGGACCAGCCTGCTCCTTCCCACTTACTCGCACAGCGCCTAGAGTCAGGCACCACATTTTGCAAAAGGCCGCTTTGGTGTCACAGCAGGAGAAGGAAGAGGAAAATGAGGGACGAAGACATTTTTAAATGTTTCACCCTAGCCACACGGTGGTACTCAGTTTCTACGTCAGGGGCATTCACAGCCAAAAAATAATAAAAATAAATAGAATTTTAAAAACGGAGCATGGTGTTCATTTCAGGCACACTTGTCAGGACTCTGTGATGAACAGAAGCGAGGCACCCAGGCTCTCTGGTGTGTCCCTGCCATCCCCAGCTGTAATCCTACGCCTCTCCCAGGCATCTCTCCCACGGGGGCAGCCAGCCAGCCTCTCGGTGCAGAGGGAGGGAACTCCTCACCCTGGAGATAAAGAACCAGCGTCCAGCAGACCCCCAGTTTAAAGTTCACCCACACAGGTAACTCAGGAGAAATCAAAGGGTTCGGCTCACTTGTTCTGGCAGAGCGCAGGATCATAAACCGCCCACTTGCCCTCTTTCCCAGCTGGAAGCAAGCGCTCCCTCAGAGCCCCAGGACTCCACAAACAATAAAACAGGCTGCGGGCTATTGCTTGGATTACAGAGTGAGCGCTGGGTGGAAGGCGATAGGCTCGCCCGCCACCAAAGGCCCTCATTGGAGACGAGAGCCCCGCCTCGCCACAGCCCATACCACACTGCAGCTGCAACTTCTAAACTCCAGCAAGACCGGGGAAATGCAAGTCTGCACAGAACACCGACGTCTGGGGACTTTAAAAAAAAAACAAAACAGCGTGATTATTCATTATCAGACTGCACTTCTGCAAGTGGGACTCCGAGAGGACTTTCACACAGTGTATAGTTACAGATTCGTTCCTGGGTGGGTTCCGGAAGGGCATTGTCAAGGGGTACATGTCCCCAGAGAATAAAATAACTCGGTTCTTTTTTCACAGTCCGTTTTCAGCAAAGGTAAAACGCGGCCATTGCACCTGTTACCACGTCCTCTGCCTGCTGCTGCCAGCCTGCGCGCAGCCCCAAAGACCTACCTGCGAGGTCCGCAGGGTTTCTTCCTCCCCAGCTTTACATGATCAGTCCTGTGATGGAGAATCACCGCCGGACAGCAATGCTGAGAACAATCAGCTGCAAGATCCAGCCCCAAGCTTCCTGTGCAAAATATCCCAGAGCCCTCCACTGTGTGTGTGCATTTGAGGGGCAGCTTTCCCCCAAGGCCAAATATTGTTCCATGGTCCTAAGAGTGTTAAAGTACCTGAAGCTTTCCACCATAGAGACTTGAGTCAGTACCCTCTTCCCCGAAGTGTCACTCAGAGTAAGGCAAGAAGTAGAGAACTAGGTCCTTTGCACTTTGATTTGCTTGACATCAAATATATACAAATTAACAAATTCAACTGGAAACAAACTTTGATTACAAGTTATAAAAGCAAGATTTTACATCATGTATCTATTCCAATTCACTAAAATTGTAAGAAAATGGTCGTTCAAGCCTACTGGAAATGGAACACATGTAGAAAAAAAAAATCACTGCTAGGACAGGCCGCTCAGACAGCTCGGGGAAACAACGAAGAATAGGTACTGGAACCGAAGGACGAGTGAAGAAATAGTTCAAGGGACACCGACATGGGCTCAGTTAACAGCTAAAAGGCTCTCGAGACATCATGTAGTTTAAGCCCTCCAGCGTCAGAGGGAGACTTAGGCCCAGAGGAAGTACGTCCATTCTCCATGCCACAAGGCGTCAGCGCTGGGGACGGGGACCAGACTGGGTGGAACACCACTGGGCTCAGCGCTTCACCACGTCCCAGGGATGCCATCCTCACCACCCAGTCTGCTGGGCCTGCGTCAGCTCCTAAAGCAGAATGATGTGTCTACTCTGGCTACCACCAGACAGGCAAAAACCACATGCTTATGCATGACACCAATGGTTAACATCAGATTTGACAGATCCAGTATATTCTTTCTGACTGAAGGATATAAAATCTGAACCTGAATATATAAAATCAAAAGTTTAAAAAAAAAACTCACCAACAAATACAGACACCGCCAATGCGGTGTACCAGTTCTGAGGTTCGTGGGACCACACGACATAGCACCTCTGCTCCAAAAACCCATAGACCCCAAACCATGAACACGATTCTCTCCTCCCTGTTGCCCACCTCCTGCAGCGGCATTTTAAATGCACAGCTGTCGAAGCTTTGCGATAAGCCCTGTGCTGTTCTTAACAGACCAGGGATGAGTGAATGCTTTCCCTACCCCACCCTACCCCCGCTCCGGTGGGTGCCTGCATACAGGAGCACCGGCATCACTGGTAACCAGCGTGTGTTTCTAGGGTAAACCCTCCAATCCCACACACTTCTGGGAAAGAGCTAATTGTTGGAGCTAGAGGAAAATTCACTGCCAAGCAACCGACCATGATAACCGGCTCACTCAGAGACTAGACTGGCAAGTTGGATTTATTTATCTATTATCTATTCTTTAAAAATTATAGCTGAAGTTATTTGAAAAAACCAATTAAACCCCAAAAGTAGACAAACTGTGGGTTTCCAGAAACTCTGCTCCCATGAACCACAAGACCTTAGTGATACATTTGCACAATCCTGACGAGTTTTTCTAGCCCATGTTTCCATTATGTTGGGTCTTCGTTATTAAATCTTCATTCATGTACAAGGAAGTCAAATACATTAAGTACTTTCCTAACTGGATCAGAATGGCCATTGAGGCGAGAGAGAATACAATGCTTTAAATCACTAGAACTATCCATGTTAGGTATGAACTTCTGTTAGCCTGGCAGATCCTAAGTGGGCTGCCTGAGAAGTAACTGAATTTATTCAAGTAGTGTTTAACAACTACGATGAGCCGCATATCTTAGTTTTGTTTTATTTTTGAGACAGGGCCTCAAACTCACAGTGATCCTTCTGCCTTAGCCTCCCAAGTGCTAGGATCACAGGCGTGCACCACTATGCCCGGCACTGAACCATACATCTTACATCTCAGACTGTCAATGCAGGAGCCGCACAAACCCACGCCCTGGCAGCAGGACCATGGGCACAGTGTGCCACATCCTTCTTGTAAGGCGTTGCCAGTCTAGACAATACTCCAGCCATGGACTATCCCTACCTTCGGGGGTAACTGCTTTTTTCAAATAATTTCAGCTATAACGTACAAAGTAACAAAACAACTTCATGTAACCATTTCTCCTGTGAAAATTCACTACAGTAGAGTGCTGAACAGATTTCCATGGGTGTCCCTCCCTGTGCTGGGGTCCCCCATCTCCCCTCTCGCCACCAGGCTGTCACACTCAAACTTCTGCTCTCATCGCATGTGCCATTAAATGCTGCCTCCTCCCATTTTGCGCTGCCGGACTTCAGGCCTCAGGAAATCACAGAAATAAGCTCGCTTCAATGACACGTTTAGTAAGAGTTTGCAGGAGCTGGAGAATGAATACACTGCTTTGGAAGAAGAGCTTGGCCACAGCTGCCTTTTGGCCAGCACGCTTGTCCTTTACTCGTGTGACAAAGCCCAAGGGTTGAAATGGCTGGAAACAGACCTCTCTGGTTGATTTAGACCAAGATGGCAATTGACCGCCTCTTTTATATTCAGTTCTTAGCATTTACTCATCTCTACTTACGAAAGAACAAGAAATTGTATTATTTCAGAATAATCTAAATTACCTATTTTTTAAAATTGCCTATAAAAACTATAGTACCAGAGAAAGTTCTAGAGTCACCTTCCTGGCTCAAATATCCATGAATTTAGAAAGATTTATTTGTGTTCCTATCAAGAGTCAAAGGGATAAATTGGATAAGTTTTGGAAAGCCCTTGCCAAAAGACACAATATTTCATATTTCAATATATTACTAGCATCCTTCAAAAGCAGTTTAGCAAAAATGAAGGTTTTGGTTTAATAGAAATCGTTAAACGTGGCAGGATATAGGATTAGACAAACCCCCTTCCAATCAGGCGTATAATTGCTCTACTTGCCATCTGTGTCAAATGCCAGCCAAGTGCAGGAGCTCATTTCAAGTGCCATCAGGTCTGGGCCTCAAATGAGCACTGTGACTTTCAGTTTCCAGGGGTCCCTCAAACCCAGAAGAAGGAAGGAGCCTCGACGTTGGAAGGCAGCAGGGCACAGTGCTGGATGGTCAGAGCTGGGGGCTGCGGGTGGCTAGGAGTGAGGCGCACAGCAGAAGGCTTGCAAACACGGCAAAGGTAGGAAGATCGGCCACGAGCAACAGTGAGGAGACGGCGGCCTACACTGTCTGCTCTGAAGCAACCCCGTGGGGTGGGAAGCAGGGCCGGGCCCCTCGTCAGATGGCCCACAGACCTCCCTGACAGCCCTCAGGGACTCCAGCTTCTGCGACAGTGTACAGTTGGTTTTCCAACTGCCACCTCCTGTGAATAATTTAAGTCTACATTTAAATGAGGGAATTCGTAAGCACTAATAATGAACACCGCTAAAGTAAGCAGTTTGGGTCGGGTATTTATACCTACAACATAAAAAGAAAAAGCCATACTACCTCCAGGACCACAGCAAACAAGCTCCTCCACACAGCGCACTAAATGCCCCTTCGCTCATCCAGCTTCCCGGTCGCACTCCAGAAAGAGGCCCTGGCAGACAAAACGCAGCTATTCAGCCCGTCCAGCCGGCCCATATTTAGGCCACTCTCAGGCCAGTGCTGACAACGAAGAACAAACTGACTTTTCGGTAAAGCCAGGCACCTTCCTACGGAACTTGTGAAGCGCTTCCCTGCAGGTGGAGAGGCTGGCCGCACACATTCGTGTGGATCTTCCCAAGCCTGCACCTGCCTTTCCGCGCCCCCGGGTCAGACGAGGCCTCCCCCAGACCTGGCACCCGGTTCCCGTGGGATCACTTGGTACAGGAGTGATATGGCCGCTCGTGGCTGCCGCAGTCCCCTGGGGCAGAGCGCACGCGAGGGTAATCGCCGTGGCTGGTGCAGACGCTGCTGCTGACACAGTACAGGCACCAGCAGAGGCTCGGCCTACAGTCCTATCCACAGAGATGAACTCTGCACCACGCTTAACACAAAAGCATCCGCAGTCTGAGAGGGTCGGGTGAGATGGTCCTCTAAGGCCGATCACCCACAAGATTCTTCTCACAATGAAGACTGAGGACGAAACAGGCTCTGAGATCAAAATCAAATTCCAAAGAAATAAATACTTTTTAAATCATGATGTCCCTGGTTCCTGACCCTTCCCCCTGGCCTCTCCAGTAATCACTGTGGTCATCAACTTCTCTACCTACTCAACCAGGTTTTGGCAAACCCTGTTAAGCACATAAATCACAGGGGATCTTATTAAAATATCGTATAGAGTCTGCTTCCAGTCGGGGTAACGGCCTGAAATCCTGAACTCCAAAGCACACCCACAGCTGGGCGTGGTGGAGCACTCTGTAATCCCAGCACTGGGGAGGCTGAGGCAGGAGGATTGTGACCCACCTTCAAGGCCAGCCTGGGCTACACAGCAAAACCTTGTTTCAAAAACAAAGCACCACACAGATGGTACTCATACAGGCACCACCAATGACTGAGTACAGTACCAGACTATAAAGGCCACTGAGGGCAGGGGGCTCAACCTTCAACTCTGTAGCACTTTCCAGCCAGCAATGAACAAATGGAACCACCCATTTGTTTCATTCATTTCCATGTTACCCTTTTCTTTTGATCTTGCTTTCAAGTCAAGGAGATAATTAGATCTTGATAGTGATCATTTCCCTATCACTAAAATCCCAAAAAGTAAAATTTAAGATGTAAGAACAGCATCCGCATTAAAAGAGTTACTGACAGGCACTGTGCTTTTCTTAATTTGTTTGCTTCCATCCACCAACACCTCAACCAAAGATCCGGCCCAGAACCTGATGAGCAAAAGCCAGAAAAGCAGCCCCTGCTCCACTCAGCAAACTGCACGGACAGGCAGGGTTTTCCCGGGTCCTACCAGGTGAACTGAGTAGCTCCTTAGCAGTGGAAAGAGTTTCACATCCATTTTTCCCGGTAGATGTTTAAGACAAAGAAGTTTTCAGTCAAGTGACCTCCCAGATTGTTTATTCTGCTACTTGGCTCTAGCTTTCAAACTCACCGTGGGGCTACAGAGCACACTGAGTGCATCTTTCTCAGCAAATGTCCCATCAATTGGGCTAACCTTTCATGCACTTCTGCTACATGGCAGAAACACAAGTTTAATCTCACTGATACCAGCAATGATTTCAGGGAACCAGATAAGTCCTACCTTTAGCGATATAAAGCTACAGAACGAGATATGAAACACTCAAAACCCTTTGGTCAAGGTCATTCAGAAACCAAATTCAAGTATGTTTCCAAACAAGAAAAGAGAGAGAAATGTAAACCTCTATCTTCAGGGCTATTCCAAAGCCCCAGGCATCAGTTTACAGTGATTTCTGGAGCCATCTCCAGACATGGGAAAGTGCCCAGATAAAGGCATCAGCTCAAATATGTATTGGTTCCCTGCTACGAAATCAGCCAGGCTAACTGTAGAGCACAAGAGATAGGGCTCTGTTCTGAGGAATTGAACATTTACTGTGGGAAAAAGATATCCAGAACTTGGGAGGCTGAGACAGGAGGATTTCCATGACTTTGAGGCCAGCCTGGAACATACAATGAGTTTCTGTCTCCAAAAAAAAAAAAAAAAAAAGAGCAAGCAGGACTTTTTGAGCCAAGTTTTCAGTTTTCAGGGGTCTGGGTGAGTTCTAGGGGTCTGACTGGATTCTTCAAGATGTGAGATGTCTCTGAAGAGAGTTCCCAGTGGTCAGGGGGATTCAGCAGCCCAGGGCTTTCTCAGTTACCCAACTCTGTGAGGAGGGAGTGGGGAGTATAGGAAGCCCTGATTTGTAATATTTGTCAGTTTCCATGGTGTAAAGATTCCCACCAACAATTTCAAGCTAGCTCCTATTCACAATTAACCTGCTAAAACTCCTGAAAATCTAAGAGAATGGCTCCTGTGGCCAACACATATTGGCCCCTGTATACCACTGAAAGTGGCCAGGGAGATAATTTGGTAAAAGCAATGACTCGGTAGAAAAGTAATAGCATCAGCCAGGTGTGGCAGCACACACCTGTAATCTCAGCACTTGGGAGACTGAGGCAGGACAACTGTCGAGAGTTCAAGGCCAGCCTGGACTACACGGCAAGACCCTGTCTCAAAAAAACAAACAACAAAACAAAACAAAACACCAAAAAGAAAAAAAAGCAACAGCCTCATAATCCCTAATTGCTATAGTACAGGTGGGAGGAGAGATACCTATAAATATTAGGTTACATGGGGAAAAGGTATGCAACTGTAATCAGGTTAAAAATCGTGAGACTGCACGATGCTATGTGGTTAAACCTGGAATGCCCCCCAAAGCCTCATGAGTTGAAAGGTGCCTGGATCGTGGAAGTGCTATACTCATAAATGATGAATCTACTGCTCATGTACAGCTGAATGTGCTGCTAGGAGGTGGGGCCTGGTCAGAAGGGGCAGATCACTGAGGACACCACCTGAAAGGTGCCTCTCTCCCCAGTTCCTCCCTTCTCTGTCTGCTTCCTGACCGCCAGGACTTGAGCAGCTTTCCTCCACCAGACCCCTGCACCTCGCCCTTCCTGCCTTGGCGCCTAAATGCAGTCACCCGGGTCCTGCTTAAGTGAGAAGCAGAGAAATGATTTGGCCACTATGTGTCGGAAGAAGCAGGGAACAGGAGCTCCCTAGAGGCTCTGGACAGTGCGCAGCCTTCTGGCTCCAGAGCTGGGAAAGTACATTTTCATTGTTTTAACCCCTCAAGTTTAAGGGAGTTTTCACAGCAATCACAGACATGAATGCGAAGACCTACAAAGGGGACCAACGTCTTTAATCATCTCTGTTCATTTTGTAACAATCTTGAGATTTTTTTTTTTACAGTCTTACACATTTCAAAATTTCTAATTTCTTTTTGGAGGCGTATTTTGTGCTGCTTATAAAAAGCAAAAGTTAGGGAAACCTGGCCCAAGAAGAGGCTAGTTGAAGGAGCCAAAATTGCCAACAATGGCAATTTATAGGTGTTCTCGACAGAAAGAAAAAAAAAATTCAATGAGAATCTGGAAGCTACACATTTGATAACTACAGCAGCTGAGACTAGGATGGTGATTTACAGTGTGACCTAAACCTCTCTCAGTCTTTTTGATGCTGTTATAGAAACAACTTGCCTAAGAAAAAGAACGACTGTGAAAGGTAGGAAGTTTTGAGGTTTCTACTTTGAGGTCCCACTAAAAATTCAATTATAAGCCAATAATGCCTGTTTTTGTTGTTTGAAAATATTGTTGATTTTGTCTACGGCCAGTCATGACATGATGAAAACTGCTACATTTTTAGTCAAAAGTGGCCCTAATTTGAAGAGTAGTTTCAAGACAGAATATATAGATGGAATATAGTAAGTGATCCTCAATTACTTCAGATCATTACATTTTTCAAGCTCCCAAATTCCTTTCCTCCTGGGGAATAACTGAGATTAAACAGGTATTTTATAAAGGCAGGGCAACAAAAACTTGGAAAAGTCTGAAACCAGGGAGCAAACAGTCAGGACAGACAATTTGCAGGCACTATTCCAGACAGAAGTGTGCTGTCATCTCACTACGTGTCCAGAGTCAGTACTGAAGATGCCACACTCTCCTGTTCTTCTATAGTCGACTCAAGCACACAACCAAAATTATGCTCTAAAGAAATCAAATATAACCTTCTTCAAATAGAACAAACAGTGACCAAATGGATGTAGGTCTTACACCATTTAAAATCACCCAAACTGTTCTGTCTCTGTATTAATAGAACTTACCTGAAACACTTGTAACAAGAACAAAAATCCCTCCGTCTTTCTGTCACATACACCCACCTTCCCAGATCTGTCCCAAAACTCGTACACGGCTGAGTTAATTAATGTCTTATTTAGGACCAAGGCACCTGTATCAGCTGGGCTGGGGGAGGAGAAAACAAAGAGCTTTTTAAAAATCCACATTCCCAGATCCCATTTGTACAAACCTGTCTAGAGGAACCTGGGACCCCACAGCTAAGCAAGTTTCCATGGCGAGACGCAAGCCTGTCAAAGCTTGAAAATCACTAGGTTCAAACCGTTACACTACAATTTCAAGTAAGTACACAGAGTTGAAGTCTCTACTTATAATTTCACTGAAAATGCGCACTGTACCACAGGTCTAGATATAGTACTAAATGAATAAAGATGAGACTCCGATAACATAACTGAGGATATTATCAGTAGATATTGCTGGCAGGATACAGTATAATAGGTAATTTTAAATTTTCATTTTCATTTTTGTATTTCTCTGTAGTTTTATGCTACACATACACTATGAATTTTCTAATCATCTAGTGTTTAATTTTCATTCAGAATTAAATACAAAAGAGAAATCAGCACAGATTTAACATTTAACAGCTTGCCATATTTGTTTAAATTTTTTTCTCTTCATTTTTTTTCTTTTTTGGCTTCAATTCTTAAAGGATAAAATGTTACTGATAAATGGTCCTCCTTTCCCTCCATCTCTCCATGGAAACCATTTTTCTAAATTTGGTGTGTATCATCCCGAGCATATTTTTCCACACTTTCTCTGCATACTTGAGGATTCAATAAGACACAGCACTTCTCTGCGTGATTACACTTCATAAATGGAACTACACCATCTAAGTCATTTTAAAAATTATTTTTATTAAATATTTAAAACTTTCCACTCACTCTGTAACTAAAAAACTACAGACTCGTACCTTTCAGAAACCAATTCACCTGACCCTTTTCCCACAGCCTGCTTTGGGTAACTAAAAGGACACTTGATAGCTGGGCAGACCTGAAAAGTTTGCCTACCAGAATAGCCTTTTGTGTTTTTTCCACATATTGTGTTTATTACAATTGTACTAATTCCATAAAAGTGTTCTCTTTAAAAAAAAAAAAAAAAGTAACAAATTTAGGACGAGCAGGTGTGGTGCCACATTCTTGTCATTCCAGCACTCTGGAGGCTGAGGCAGGAGGATCACAGCAAGTTCAGGACCAACCTGGGAGAGACCAGAATGTGCCACCCCAAAATACCCTTCAGCATAGTCTGAGGTGATGGTTCTGAGACATTGCTGTGACGGGAGTCACCCCCCTTCTGTAAAAGGAACTGGGTCTGTGCCCCATTGGTAAGCGTATCCATCCGGCCGTGGGCTGCCCCAGAGTTTTCGCTACCCAGAGTCCGCTCTGCGCAGTAAGATTTCCTTACGCCTCAGCCCTCTCCCACACCCGGGCACCACCCTCCTCCAAAAGCTGCAAGCCCCTTTCCTTCCTGCAGCTAGGATGCCAGCTAATCACCTGACCTTTCTGAAGTCTCGTGTTTGGTGGAATCTCGCGTGTGTGTAATTAAATATAGTTTTTCTGCTGCTGACCTGCCGTATGTTGATTTAACTTACAGTCCAGCAAAGACCCCAGGGAGGCGGGGAAGCCGTCGGCCCCTCCCCTACAACACACATGACAGGCAGTATACACGGCTTGGTCTCCCTGCTCCTCTCCTCACTCAACCAGCTTCACGATCATGCACACTGCCAACTCCCAGGGCGGTTTTCAAAAGCTCTAAGTAAAAAGGCTGTTTAAGAGAAGGAGAATCCACTTTATTAACGACCAATTCAGTGGTCCGGGCACGCACATGTGTGGGAGTCCTAAAGTAACAAACTCGAGAAATTTAGAAAACAAAAGGCTTAATTAAAGAGGACTGAAGACATTCAGAAATTTTGAGTTTAAACAGTTGTTCTGGAGGGTCAAAAAGAAGGATATGTTAAATCAAGAGATCTCCCATTACTATAATATGCTGCTCCAAGATACATCAGTAAAAAGTACATCAAAGAGGAGGAAGTTGTTCTGCAAGGCAAACGCCAGGTTCTTTCCACCGAGGCCAGACTGGAGTCCTCCGAGACTCATTCGTCAGAGTCCCCTTTCTAGTCCCCTGGTCCCCTGCCCAGCCACAGGGTCACCTCCCGGAAACAAGGAACTATAACAGCACTATCTCGAAAAGCACGCAAGTGAGCAAAGACCAACAGAGACTTCAGCTGCCCCAGCCGGGACCCTGCAATCTGTGCCCGAACCCCTGCCTGCCACACCCCGGCGTCTTTCCTTTCTTGGAGTTATTAGGGAAATTAAATGAGAAAATGCTGACGTCATTACACTCCATCACTGGAGGCTTATGTGCCGCAGCAAGAGCGGGCAGGGGTAGCAGGTGACCTCAGAGCCCTGGAAGGAGATGCGGCCAGTAGGGCCCGGCCAGGAGTGGCGGCTAAAGACAATGACGCCTGGCATCGAGCTGGGTGGACAGTGAGACTCCCGCCAGCGAAAGGCTCACTCGCTGAGCACCCGAGTCCCACCTACAAGCACACAATTCTAAAGCGACGGCACCACATCATTTTGCTTAGTTGGACATATTTTTCTTCCTAAAATGAGGCAAGGCAATGGATGGTTTAAAGAAAAGTGAGAAACCCTGACAAGTTGAGAGAAATCGCTACAAAAACAACCCAGGTGCACCTTACCTCATAAGTACATAATATCAGTCATTTAAAGTAGTTAAGGGGCCGGGAATGTAGCTCAGCGGGGCAGCACTTGCCTGGCATGCACAAGGCCCTGAGTTAGGTCCCCAGCACTGCAAAAGTAAGTAATAAAAAGATTAAGAAATAAAAGCCTGTAGCTACAAGAGGGGTGGTCCTCAGAGCGGCCTGTTGGCACTGAGGCCGGGTCTCTCCAGGCGCGTGGGAAAGCCTCAGCTCCGCCCAGGAGGAGCCGCCCAGGCCGCTCCCCAGCCCTCCCTGCTGTTCTTCCACCTACTTCAACCGCAAGTTTGCCAGCCAGCAGACCTCAGGGTAATTTCTCCCGCGCCCCAGAGAACATCGCCCCGTGCTGGCCATGCAGCGGCAGCAGCCTGGGCCTAGTGCAACCTCTCAGCAGGCTGCTTCACAATCAACACTCAGTGTGGGGAAGACACGGCCTTGTCTGTCTTTTTTTTTAAAGCCAGCCAGGCACACCACATGCCCATTCAATGGAGTGTCCTTCCGTGGGCTCTTAGTGGAAGTCAAGCTTGGATCTGAAGGCTCCATTTCGGGCCTCGACAGGTGATGTTCTCAATAGGAGGAAGCAGGTGGGCAGGGGGGTCTGGCTGCGCACAGGGCAGCACTGAACTGGACTCGGAGCCCGCTGGCAGCACGAAGTCTTTGTACCGAGGAGACTCGGCGCTCCCGGAGTGCGGCCAGCGGTGGGTCCAGCCTGGGTGTGGCTGGTTGGTCCCATGGGCCTTCCAAGGGCACTGCCCCTGCCGCTGAGGAAGCCCGCGGGGATGGGAGTCTGCAGCCCTGTGCACTTGGCAGGACCCCACCTCCATGTGGTGGGGATTTAAACCAGCCTCTGTGTGTGGGAGAGGCAAGGCCGGGTTACCTCCCTGCCTCGGAGCCTTCTGAGAGGGTCACCACTGCAGGTGGACAATTATTCCACACAGCGAACACATTCCTTCAAGTTCCTGTCCCAGCCCTGAGACTAGAAGCCACAGGCACACACCCCCAATTCCCTTAGGAGCTACGGTGCTGTCAGAAGCGGGGATCTCCCACGAAGGGCCGCTGCTCTGTCCCCCTGAAGCTGGCGGGAGGGCTGGCTGCTCTAGTAGTGGCTAAATATGCAAAGTGCCACGTGGTCTTCTGTTCTCTCCTTTCCCAGGTTTCTGCCATGTGGATGCATAAGATGAGGTGTGAGGATTATCTGAAAATCCCAGAAGAAGGGTACTTTTCAACAATACTTTCCGTAACCAACAAATAGTATTTTGTTTGGCGCTTGTGTTTTTAAAAAGCTTCATAGCTGCGTAAAGTATGCTCCTCCCGCCCACGTAAGAACCACTCATCTTTGAGAAAGGCCACTTTGTTTACAGGCACAATGGCCAAGTTAGACATTAGTTCTGTGTTTCAGGGGGTAATACACAAAAGATAAAATGAGGATGCCTGCCATGATCTTCTATTCCAATATGTAAAAATGCTCCAAAGCATACCAATGCAATGCCTGAAACCCGCCCTGCAGAAGCCTCCTGCACAACACACTGGGGTCCTGGGGCTCAGCGCCTGCAGGTCTAGCGCCATCTGGAAGGCACTGCAGACACTATTTCCCACAGTCACTAGGAAAACTAGGCCACACACTTCACAGTACCTGTTTAAGTCATAGATGCCCGGGACCACAGCAGACCTCACAGATATTCCCACCATGCACTTTGGCCAGAAGGATGAGGAAACTGTCATTGGGTGAGATTGTGTGCTACAGCTCCGGGCACCAGGAGTTACATCCAAGTAGCTTACCACCGTGTGGGCCGGCCCCTACCGGGTAGAAGCTGTCAGGGCTAGTAGAGTTGGACCCTGCAGCCAGACTCTGTTAAAAACAATAACAATGATAACTGGCTGCAACTACACTGAAAACAAACGGAGCCAAAGAGAAGGACAGCAATTTTCCAAGATCATACCTCTCCAAGAGCGTGGAGCGTGAGCCCCATCTGTCCCACTGCTGCCTCAAATCCCCGGACTCTTTTGTCCCTAGAATAGAGTGTAGCATACAGGAAACATTCCTTCCAAGATTAACACAGAAAACTGATCTCTTTACATTGTGTCGTTATTAAATTTTAACACCTGGTCGGGAAAAAGCTCCAGGGAAGAGGAAATTAACTCTGCCAGAGCAACATTAGGTGCAAAAGGTTTAACTTGGAGCAGATGGCTCTATTAGAAATGAGAATTTCTGGCTCATCCATACTCTATTGAAAAATCATGTTTGAAATCCTGTCTAGCAGACCTCAAAACATGATATTGTTTGCCTGTAGGTGACCAGCAGGAGGCAGAGCAGAACAATCCATCCTGGATAAAGCTACAGGCAGTAGAAGAAAAGTGGGCGGAGACAGCAAAGGAGGAAAAAGAGCGACAATACCGCCACCTGGTGGGATTTAGGAGTCAAGCACACAGCACTGCTGTTGGCAGACATTTTGAACTGGAGAACTTCCAGAATGTAAGAAGAGTAGGTGAAGGACTACGGCTATCAGTTATTCGAGGGGCAAAAAACACTGGTAGTGAATATTATACTGTGGCTTACGCTGTAGGGAAAGATGAATACAAGTATGGCAACTTTCAAATACTGTTTAATTTTGAAAGTTACCATCTAGAAATATTGTCAGTTTTTTAGAAAAATATTCCATGACCATTAATGTATTCTCACAGCCACTAAATAAATATTATTACTTTTAAAGAATACGCTGTTAATTTTTTAATTAGGTACAGCACCAACATTCAAAGTCCTATCGAATTTAGCCTGTAAAAATAATAAAAATAAGTGAATAATTATTAGAACACAAGGTTCCATTTACATAATAGTGACCATGTTATTAAAAAAAAAAACCAGTAAGAGCTAAAAATTAGAAAGTGGCAGATATGCAGGTAACTGTTAATGTGGAAATATTTTAGTAGTCCAGTCTAAATATTTTCTAAATATAGTGAGGCATATCAAAGAAGATGGGTAGGAGCTATTCCAGTTTTTGAGAAGAAATTCTGATGGAGTAAAACTTCTGTCTGTAGACAATAATTAATCTTTCTCCAAAAGCATCAAGGATGCTTCGTTTCAGAAACCAAACACCATCGCCACAAGCAATCAGTTGCCCAAGCCTTATGAATCGAAGTTTATGTGCTTTTATTCATTGTCTAATGTGGACTTTCCAGACTAAACTCTGTCCACGCAGTTCAAATTTTAAACATAAAGTTCCATGTAATGGAGACTTGATGAGTCCCATCTGCATGCCATTAAAACATACACACCCACTTCTGCACAAACAAGAAAATCAGTAGAATTCAAAGACACATTGGGACTTGAAGCTGGAACGGATCTTAGTAAAAGGAATTCACACCGGCCACTGTCACCAAGGTGGTGCTACTGACCACAAAGAAACCACAGATGTCTGACCCCTCTCCTTGGCCCACTCTGGCTGGGTTCTGCCTCCCTCCCAGGCTTCAGGTCTGGCTCTGAACTCAGTGATTTCCCCTTGATACCCTTCAAGTGCATCAGTGAGTCATGTTTCCGTTTCCTCTGGCTGGTCCAAGTAGCCTTTGGTAGCAGAGTTCATTCATTCGCAGTTCATTCACAATAATGCTAGTTCACTCCACACAGGGTACTCATGCACTTAGGAATTACGATTTAGCACGCAGCCCTCAAACCACTGAAGCCAATGGCTAACTACGTCTAAAAATAACAAGAAATCTAACTCTTAGCTCTTAAAGTACTTCCTTTCAACCTACTGTAAAACAAACACCTCACTTTCATTAGCAGACAAAAAGTGAGTCATTTCTTTCATGAGGCAGACAGGCTCCCCGGCACAAATGCACACACATTATACTTCACGGGCACTTTGAAATATTTACTTGTTAGCAGCATTCTTCCTTTCGGGTCAAAGATTATAGTACTTAGCAACACAAAGAAAGGGGAGGGATATAGTTATGAATTAGTAAACTGTTTCGCCGAGCCTTCCATTTGTTAATTCAGCCCAACATCAAAAGGGAGTTTGAAGAGAGGTTCAGCTGTCAGAAATGAACCCTAATAAAATGACTGAATCAAAAAGCGACTTGGCCAGTTTCCCTCAAAACTAGTGTTAAGGGGAAAAACTGCTCAGTTGTAGATCAAGGAACAAAAGTCTCTTCCTATGCAAATAAGTTTGTTTAACTCAAACAAAGTGTTTAAGAGGGTTTTCTTTTTCCCTTGTTAACTACAGGACTTTCCCACCCTTTGATATGCTAATATCACTATAAAGTTCTAAGGATTCGGGACGAGGTGGTTTATTTGATCACAAGACAGTAATTATGGAGGGAGGTAAGAGAAGCAGATCGCACTGACTCGGTAGCTTCCCAGCAACAGAGAGAAGAAAGGGCTTCTCTGAAACGCCAGCAGTTCACACCAGAGAACAGTCAGACCCCTACTCGCAGCTACTCCTAGACCAGGTGGGCGCCTCACAGACGGCATCTGGGAGAACTGAACCCTTGAGCGCTTAACTTCTCGCGCCCCCGCGACGGCCAGTTTCCCCGGGGCGCCGCTGCCGGAACCGGGCCGAGCTGTGCGCAGACCCCCGGACTCTGTCCCACACGCCGCCCGTCTCAGGGCCTGCGACCGCAATCTCCCCGGAGGCCTCCACTCCGCAGCTGCGCGCCCCGCCGCCAGGTCCGCGGGCCCGACCCGCAGCAGGCGGCCGCGCCCCCCGGGAGCCCGGGACCAGAGACAAGTCGTTGACACTTGGCGTGCCACGCGTGGAGCACGGTGACGCTAACGCGGGGGCGCCGCACCGCTGGCCCGCAGGGAGCCCCCACGTTGGAGACAAAGCCGCGTCACTCACAGGTGGCTTCTGCGTGTCCGGGCCATCTTCACAAAGAAACTCGGAAGAACAGTGCTGAAAAAACCCGCTCAGATGCTGCCGGCTGCCGCTGGCTGTCTTCCGGGTCCCACCTGAGCTGAGTCCTGGTCCCCCACACGAGCCCCTCCCGGCAGCACCACAGGTCGGGACGCCTCTCGGGCAAACTCTGGGAGGCCACCTTAGAAGGCCAAAGCCAGGAATGTTCACTGAGCCAGTGATAAGACTACTGTAGGACACACCACGTAGGGTGTCACAGGCCTCTGTTGTGAATCAGGCATCCACCAGCGACATAAAGTGATTTTGGAGCCTAACACGGGTGTGTGGCTGTAATCCCAGTTACCTGAGAGGCTGAGGCAGGAGGATCACAGAGACCCCCCCCCCCGG
>PVJO010028700.1:0-17809 GCA_004026905.1 Hystrix cristata
TTGATCCATTTTCTTTTGGTACATGGCGAGAGATATGGGTCTAAATTCAATCTTCTGTGTGTGTAAAGCCAGGTTCCCGGCACCATCTGTTAAAGAAGTTACGTTTCCTCTAGCATGCTTTTTTTTTTTTTTTGCCCCTTTGTCAAAGATCAGATAGGTGAGCCTGGGGTTGTTTCTGCATCCTCTACTCTGTTCCATGGATCCAAATGTCTATTTTTGTGCCAGTACCATGCTGTTTTTACCACTGTAGCTTTATAATATAATTTGAATTCTGGGATTGTAATGTCTTTTGCTTTGCAATTGTGGCTCAGAATTGCTTTTACTATTCTGGGTTTTTCTGGTTCCGTAAGAATTTTAGCAATTTTTTTCTTCAGTTTTGTGAGGAATGCTGTTGGTATTTTGGTTGGGATTGTGTTAAACCTGTATATTAGTTTTGGAAGTATGGTCATTTTGACAATTTTGGTTCTGCCTATCCAGGAGCAGAGGATATCTTTCCATTTTCCGATGTCCTCTTTGATCTCCTTTTTCAGAGTAATGTAGTTTTAATTGTATAATCTTTCACTTCTTTGGTTAGATTAATTCCTAAGAATTTAACTTTTCTTGATGCTATTGTGAATTTTAATATTTTCCCAATTTTTTCTCAGTGAGTTAATTATTGGTGTTCAGGAATGCTGTTAATTTTTGTGTGTTGACTTCGCATCCTGCTATATTCCCGAATTTGATTGTTAATTCTAGTATTCTTGGTGTAATTTTTTAGGGTCCTGCAAATAGAAGATCATGTCACCTGCAAATAATGATACTTTGACTTCTTTTCCTTTGTGTATCCCTTTTATTTCTTTCTCTTGCCTGATTGCTCTGGTTAATGCTTGAAGTAGTGTATTGAACAGGAGTGGTGATAGTGAACATCCTTGTCTTGTTCCTGATTATAGAGGGAGAGCTTTTGGCTTTTCCTCATTTAATATGATGTTGGCAGTAGGTTTGTCATAAATGGCTTTTATCATATTGAGATAAGGTCTTTCTATAGCTGTTTTCTTCAGAGTTTTTATCATGAATGGATGTTGAATTTTGTCACTGGCTTTTTTTGCATTTATTGAGATGATCATCTGATTTTTGTCCTCGTTCCTACTTATGCTGCATATGGCATTCATTGCTCTGCATATGTTGAATCATCCTTGCATCCCTATATTGAAGCTGACTTGGTCAAAATATGTAATGCTTTTGAAGATTTTTTGCATTCTATTTGCCAGTAGCTTGTTAAGGATTTTTATGTCCAAGTTGATTAAGGAGGTGGCCTATAGTTCTCTTTTTCGGTTAGATTCTTGTCTGGTTTTCAATTCTGGGTACTGATAGCTTCCAGGAATGACTCTGGTAGTACTTCCATTTCGCTTCACTAAAGAGTTTGAGGAGTTTGGCATTAGATCTTCCCTGAGTTCTCACAGAATTAGGAGCAAATCTGTTGCAACTTGGGCTTTTCTCAGTTGGTAGGTTTTATTTATGTCTCAATTTCATTGCCTGCTACTGGATTGTTTTGGGTTTTTATATCTTCTTGGTTCAGTTTTGGCGCCTAAGAATCTATCTATTTCTTCTGGATTCTTCAATTTATTGGTGTACAGGTTTTCAGAGTAGTTACTAATAATCTTTGGGGTTTCAGTGATGTCCATGGTGATTTTGCCATTTTCATTTCTAATTGTATTGATTTGGGTCTTTTCTTTCTATTTTTGGTAAGATTGGCTAGAGGTTTCTCTATTTTGTTCATTCTTTCAAAGAACCAACTCTTCATTGATTCTTTGTATTTTTTTAGTCTCGGTTTTATTAATTTATACTCTGATCTTTATTATTTCCTTTCTGGTACTAGCTGGACATGATTGTCATTGTTTTTCTAAGACCTTGAGGTTCATCATTAATTATTTATTTGGAATTGCTCTGTTTATATGAGCATTCACAGCAATAAATTTCTCTCTTAGGACTGCTTTCATTATGTTCTATAGGTTCTGGTACTGTGTTTTCTTGAAAATAAGACCTAACTGGAACAACCTAACTGGAACCAGCCCTAGCTGGTCATTACCATCGTGATGGCCAGTGTCATGTAGAAAAATATGCCTCACTATTCTCTTTTCTGGTGGCTAATATGTAGTGGGAAGTAAGACAAAGATAGGCTGACTGGGGCTGGCATTTTTTTTTTTCCTTGTAGGTTTTATTTTTTGGGGAAACATGGTATGTGGTATTGGTATTATCATTTTATCCTAGGAACTGTTTAATTCCTTTTTTGATTTCTTCTGTGGTCCATTGATTATTCAGGAGAGTGTTGTTTTTATTTCCATGTGTTTGTTTAATTTCTGTGGCTTCAGTTGCTGTTGATTTCTAGTGTTATGGCCTATGATCTGGTAATATGCATAGGATAATTCTGATCCTTTTGTATTTACTTAAGCCTCCTTTATAGGCTAGCATGTGGTCAGCTTCGGAGAAAGTTCCATGTACTTTTGAGAAGAATGCATATTCTGTTGTTGTTGGGTGGAATACTCTGTAGATATCTATTAAATCCATTGGTTGAAAAGTTTGGTTTAACTCTGATGTTTCTTTCTTGATTTTTTTTTGACTAGTTGATCTGTCCATTTGTTATACTGGGATGCTGAAGTCCTCCACCACAATTGTGTTGATGTATATGTGATCTTTCATGTCCAGCAGTGTTTGTGTTCATGTTGGGTGTGTGCTACTGTTTGGTGCATATATATTTATAATTGTTATCTCCTCTTGTTGAATTGTTATCTTTACCAATATGTGTTGACCATCTTTGCCTTCTGATAAGTTTTGGTTAAAAGTATACTTTGTCTGAAAATAACAAGTCTACTTCTGCTTATTTTCAGCAGAAACAGTATTGTTGCCTACAATATTGTTTTCCACCTTCTATACTTGATTTTTGGCCCACGAATGTCTTTTTGGGTTAAATGTGTTTCTGGTATACAATAGGGGTTTTGTTTTTAGGCCCAGTCTGCTATTTTGTCACCCATTTTGATTGATGAGTTGAGACCATTCACACTGAGAGTTGTTAATGAAAGATATTGACTTATTCCTGTCATTGTATTATTTTTCTGTTGCTGATTTCTGTTTTTCCCCTTTCTGCTTAACTGCTCAGTCTGTCTGGTGTATGCATTCCATCAGATATTTAGGTACTGCTGCCACCGATATTTCTTTTGAGAACATCCTTGAGAATTTTTTGGTGTTCTAGTTTGGTGGTTATGAATTTCTTATGGTGCTGTTTGTCATAGAGAGACCTTATTTCTCTGTTAATTTTGAAAGATAATTTTGCAGGATCTATCAGTCTGGGTTGGAATTTGTTTTCTTTTAGGGCTTGAACAACTTCACTCCAAGTTCTCCTAGTCTTTAATGTTTGTGTTGAGAAGTCTGCTGTAATTCTAACGTTTGTAAGTGATTCATTACTTTTCTCCAATAGCTTTTCAGATTCTGTCACTGGGTTGGACTTCTGAGATTTTGACTATGATGTGTCACAGAGAAGATGTTTTTCTAATCCTGTCTATTTGGAGTTCTATATGGATTGCTTATTTATATGTTAATTTCTTTCCTCATATTTGGAAAGTTTTCTGCTTTGATTTTTGTAATCAGTTTTTAAAATGTTATTTGTGCTGTTTTTTACTTTTTGCTAATTCCAATTAATCTTAGACTAGTCTTTGTGTTGTCTATCTCCTGTTGTAACCATTTTCCATGTTTTCTTGTTATTTTTAAGGTATTTCTGATTATACGGTGTCTTAGTTACTTTTCTCACTACTGAGATAAAATACTTGACATCCACAAATTAAAGGAGGAAAGGTTTATTTAGCTCACAGTTTATAGAGGTTTCAGTCAATAACTGGCTGGCTCCAATGCAGGGTGGTGTGGCAGACAGACATTGCAGAGGACAAACAGTTCATGGTGGGCAGAAGGTAGCAAAGCAAGCAAGGGTCTTTAGCAGCTTTTTCCTGCAACTTTTATGTTACATCTATGCTACTGGTATAAGGGTGGTGCCAAATCAATCAGTGGACTGATTTAGTAATCACCCACCCTTACTTCTAGCAGCCTTGATCCTAGTATTGTACCATGAATCAGTCACACACTCTAGATTCAGCTACCTTGAAAAAGCCCCACCTATGACTGCATGAGGCTTTGGGGGACATCCAAACACAAGCCATAATATATGGTCCCCTGATTCAGCCCTATCTTCTAGTTCTGACACTTTGTTCATATTGGTCACTCTTAGTGCCCATACTTTTAATAGAAATTTTTATTGCTTGCGCTTATGTTTGGTACCTTTTCATGGACTCTAATTCTTTGCTAAGATGATCACTCAGGTTTTATGTGATTTTTCTTAAGGCCATCTGCCTTTTTATCAGTGACTTCTATAAGCTTTGATTATTTACTAAATCTGTTATCTGTTTAGTTATATTATCTTTGAGTTTGCTGAACACATAATTGATCTTCTTTGTCTCCTCTTTGTAGTATTTTGTATAGTTCAGCTGTTTGGCTTTTGATTTCTTCACCATTAAAACCCCATGGATGAGTTTTGGGGATTTAGAAGATTTTGGAGGCATTTTTGTTTCCTTTTCTCATGTTTCGACTGTGGGTTTTTTTTTTGTGTGTGTGCTGGAGTTTGCAGATTGATTATAGTGGAAGACTTTGTTGCTGGTATGGATATCTCATTAGGTAGTGTCTGGATTTTATTGGTGCACTCTGGGCATGACTAACTATAGAACTAACTCTATCTCAAGATCCATCCACTTCCATTAATTTGGGAGGAAAGGATGCAATGAATTGACCCAGAACCCATTCTCTAACAATGAACTGCAGTTTTGTTGAGGAAACAAGGACAAACAAGATATTGACATACAGTAAAAACCAATTAATAGCTACAATTTTACCACCCTGGCAATAGCAACAAAATCAGCCACAATAATAGAGTAAAAAACATAGACACATACCATAGGAAAAAAAGCAAAAGCAAAATAAAAGATAATAGGAAGTAGGGAGATAGATCATTCTCAAAGGCGAAGAGGAGATCAAGAGATGGAGACAGCAGTGAGAGAGGGAAGAGGTAAGGGATGAAAAAGGGAATTGGAATATGTTATATACGTGTACCAACTCCATACAAGGAATGTAAATGTTGTGTACTAAAAATATGTATGAAGAAGAAGAAGAAGGAGAAAAGTGATAGAAAAACAAACAAAAGAAAAATATAAGGAAAAAGAGAAAAAGAATGAAAACCTCTAAACCAGAGAGAGGGAGAGAGAGAGAGGGAAGAAAGAAATGAGTAAAAATAAAATTCCTCCATGTTTTTCAAGAGTGGTTTGTTTCCAGTTTCTGTGGTATTGGAATTCACCAGATATGGGGGAGGGATAGTGAGTCACTGACAAGACCTATTTTGTTTCCACACTCACATTTTTGTGTGTGAATGCTGGATCCTGACCTGCCTTTCCTGCTGGGTGTGGTTGGTCAATGATTTCTGCCCAAGATCTGTAGTCACTCTGGTAATTCAAGTTTCTCTGTTCCTCTGTGTGCCCCAGGTCATGGAATTCTCTCCTAGCTTTACAGCCTGTGGATTTTTAAGGTGCCCCCTCCAGCTCCAGATGTCATATACCTCAGGCTGCTGCAGCTGACCAAGCCAAGCTCTCCTGCTCCCGAGTATAGAAAGTGAACCCCTGTTCCCAAGAAAAGAGACCCATCACTGTTGGTTTTGTTTGGTTCACATTTGTAGTACGTATTGTTTACATTTGTTGTGTGTAGTTGGTACATGTACAAGACCCATCCCAATTCCTTTTGTTATCTCTCATCCCTTCTCTCCTTCCCTGCTCCTTCCATTTCTTGATCTCCTTCCCCTTTAAGAATGATCTACCTCTCCACTTCCTGTTATGCATCCTTTGTTTAGCTCCAGATTCAATTCTCAGTAGCACTGGTTTCTGTGCTGAATGTAAGCAGTGGGGTGGAGTTTCAAGCAGACCCCTGGACTTAATGCCAGCACTTTCAGCCAAGAGCCCTCAAGAATCACACATGGCTGGCCTGGCTTCTCACCATGGAGGGTGGAACCTTTGTGTCCTTCCTGGCCTGAGCTCAAAGATCTCAGCGGGTAGTCTATGTCTACCCCAAACCTTCTCTGTGACCATCTCTTGTGGCCATCTACCACACAGTCACTGTGGGAGGGTGGCTCCAGAAACTCCGGGGTATAGTTGTTCTGTAGTTGTTTTGCTACTCAGTCTTAACCAATTACCTTCTTCCCAAAATGGTTCTTGATTAAATATTCTTAAATATGGCAGGTCCTGTACTGGATTTCTTCACCACCTCTAGCCTGCCTTGTGGATGGAGTGATTTTCAGAGTAAAGCCCCATGCTGTTTTTGCAGTTTTCAGTATCCGTGGGCTTTTCTTTGGGCTAGAAATGCTGGCCTGGTCCTTGTTTCTCCCAGGAGCTGGCGACACTCTAGGGACTTCCCTTGTGTCAGCAGAGACAGGTCTCATTCCCCGGGAGCAGGGTCAGCTCTCCAGGCTGCTTTGTGTTTTTCATTGTGTGTGTCCATTTCTCCAGCTTCTCTGTAGTTTTTAGTTTTCCTACTAGCTCCCCCAAGATTGTTGAGGGTCTCCTTTTTTTCTCTTCACCAAGTTTTTGTTTTGTTTTTCTTCTTTCATTTTTTTTGAGTTTTATTAGTATATGTCTTTCACACATGTCTTTAACTCCTTTGGGATGATTGATGGTCATCTGATTTTTCATGTCTATTGGTGTTTGTTTTATGAAGTATGGTACACCAGTATTTGGTGTGTGTGTGTTTATAATTGTTAACTCTTCCTATTGAATTGTTTCCTTAACTAATATGTAGTGACCTTTTTTGTCTCTTCTGATCAGTTTTAGCTTGAAATCCACTTTGTCTGAAACTAACATAGCAACTCCTGTCTTTTTTTGAGTTCTTATTGCATGCGATGTTGTTTTCCATCCTTTGATTTTTAATGCATGAGTTTCTTTTTGAATTAAATGTGTTTCTTGTATGCTGCATATTGTTGGGTTTTCTTTCTTGACCCATTCTGCCTATTTGTGTCTTTTGATTGAGGAATTGAGACCATTCATACTGACTTATTACTGAGAGATAGTGACTTACACCTGGCATTGCATTACTTTCCTGTTGCTGATTTCCTCATTTTTTCCCCTTTTGCTTAGCTGCTCATCCTGCTAAGTGTGTTGATTCTTTTTGATTCATTGACATTATCTGTTTTCTCATCTCTTTCTGGGAGATCCTTAAGAATTTTTGGTAATGCTGGTTTAGTGGTCATGAATTTCTTGAAATATTCTTTGTCATGGAAATAACCTTATTTCTCCATCAATTTCATTTTTATTTTTGGGTGCTGGGGATCAAACTCAGGGCCTTGTGGTTGCTAGGGAAGTACTCTACCACTGAGCTAAATTCCCAGCCCCTTCTCCATCAATTTTAAAGGAAAGTTTTGCAGGATACATAAGTCAGAGTTGAAAGTTGTTATCTTTTAGGGCTTGAAACCCTTCATTCCGAGCCCCCCTGCCTTTAAGTTTTGTGTAGAGAAGTTTGCTGTAGTTCTAATGGGTTTAACTTTGTATGTGCTTTGTTTCTTTTCTCCAGCAGCTTTTAATAAGATTTTGTCTCTGTGATAGACTTCTGGAATTTTGAGTATAATGTGTTGGGGAGAGGATCTCTTTTGGTCATGGCTATTTGGTATTTTATATGCCTTATTTATCTGTATGTTTCTTTCTTTATATCTGGGAAGTTTTCTGCCATTATTTCTGTGGACACATTTTTTATGCCATTCGTATTATCTTCTGATTTTTCACTTATTCCAGTTATTCTTAGTTATTCTCAGCTAGCAGTCGTTGGATCAATTTTTCATTTTCTCTTGTTTTTAAGGTGTCTTTGAGTAAGATATCTTGTGTTTACAGTCTTTAGCCTTTGAAGGCATCATTATCTTCTAGTCCTGAAATTCTCTTCTCACATTGGTCCATCTTGCTGCCCGTACTTTCAATATGATTTGTAATTCCTAGGTTTCTGACTGAAACCTTTCCATGCACTCTGTTCTTTGGTGAACTTGTCATTCATGTCTTGCATCATTTTGTTTAGCTCATCTAGCTTTCTATTAGTGTTTTCTGAGAGCTCCTGAATCTTTTTGGTTATTATTTCCATTATCTGTTTAGTTACGTCTTCTGTAATCCTGCTGAGCATCTCTTGGAAGTGTTTTCTAACCTGCTGTACTATGCTTGTGAGTAATTCGGGTCTGTGACTTGTACTCTTCTGCCCCTTGTTGCCCCTTGACTGACTCCAGTCAGTCAAGGAGTTGGAGTTGGAGTTTTTGGGAAGTATTTTGTTGTCTTTTCTTCCCAGGTTTCTATTGTTACTGCTTGTTTGTTTTGTTTTGGTTTTGTTTAGGTTTGTGGATGCTTATAGTCTAAGAATTTTGTTAGTATATAGATCTCTTTAGTAGCTTTTCAGTGTGTCCTTTGGGCGTGCTAACTATAATCTTTTGCCACAGCCCCAAGACTTGACCTCCCTGCTTACTTTGGGAAAGGAGGATTCAGTGTAGTTAAAGCAGCAGCCAGATTCTTTGGGAATGTACTCTGGTGTTGTTAATGTCACAAAGGTAATCTGTGTGTTGGCTTACAGAGACATAGCAACAAGTATGTGACCCCAATAATATCAAGTGAAATATCTACAGTAGTATTGCCTGAGGCAAATCAGATGTTAACATACCATAAGGACGGGTTAAGTACCATCCTTAATCCTAGAGAAGAAACCACCAATTATGACATAAATATTCAGGCAACCCAGTCATTGACTTACAGCTAGTAATTGCTAATATGCAGCATCTATAGCTCTACTCATGGCAGAAAAGAATTCCAAATCGAAACACTTCTCAAAGATGATGGGAATGCATTGAAATCACAAATTTACACTTGAAATGTAGAATGGATTAAGATGAGATTGGGTGCTGGGCTTCTAGGTTTTGTTTTAGATTCTTTCCTTAGGGTAGTATTCATTATCAAATCTCAACACATCTATTTCTCTACTTGTGCAATGGGCAAAATTATTTCCCTGTGTTCAAAGCCATTGGGTCGGCACAAAGTCTTCTTTCATATACCACCAATTCATATATCAGGACTAACAATGATACTGCAAGAAATGCTAGCGTGTCTTTTTGGTTGTTAAAAAATGGATTGGCAACATTTAATTCAAAGGTGTTCAAAATGTTTTTAGCTTCTTTCTGATAAGATTTCCCACTAGGTGGTAGTGTTACAACATCAAAATCCTTCACAAGGGTGGTTCTAAGTCAGTTCTGCAGGCATTTGTTCAGTGCTTGTGCGTAAGATAGTGACTTTGCCAAATTAAGGACTCAGTCCAGTTCATTCCAAGGGTGAGTTCTTTCACCTCTCCCCTCGGTGTACATAGAACATGTATTTAGACACTTAATCCTCTTAGGAGTTGCACCAGACCTTTTTTGGTAGTGCTGGTATTCCACCCTAAAGCCTTATGCATGCAAATGCTTTACCCCCGAGCTGTATCCCCAAGCTCTAGCATATTCACTTAGCAAAGCAACTGCCTAGTTTTCTTTTTTTTTAATTTTCTTTTATTTTTATTCTTAACCAAGAACATGTATTGGCACACTGTATACATGCTGATCACATTCATCACAGTTATTTTGTACCTGTACATGATGTTTTCCCCCCTCTTCCCCACCCCTCCCTTCTGCTCCCTCCTTCCCTATTTACAGCAGGTTTATTCATATTTTTCCAATATTTCCCTTTCCCTTTTCCTTCCTTTTTTCTCTTCCTGCTTTTCCCCCTTCTCTCTTTCTAGTTCTCATCTCTTTTGATTATCTTCCTTTTATATAATATCTATTACACCTCTTTGTCCTTATTTACACTTATGGTTTGTCATATTAGAAAAACAATTCGATGTGTACTCATGAGTGTCTGATTTATTTCACTTAAGAGTATGTTCTCAACCGGAATCCTCATACCACAGGGGTGTATGCACAACCATGTTTATAGCAACACAATTTGTAATAGCTAAGTCTTGGAAACAGCCTAAATGCCCAACAACCAATGAATGGCTAAAGAAAATGTGTTTTTTCTACCCAATGCAGTACTACACTGCCATAAAAAAGGATAAACTAGAGTCATTTGTATGTAAATGGATGTTCCTTGAGAACATACTATTAAGTGAAATAAATTGGACACTTATGAGTACACATCGAATTGTTTCTCTGATATGAGAAACCATGGATGTAAAAAAGGATAAAGAGGTGTAATAGATACAATCTAAAAGGAAGGTAATATTCTAAGGAGAGGAGCATTGGTCGGAGTGGGGGGGAAAAATGAGAAGGGAAAAGAGGGATAGAAAAAGGAAAGGGAATTCATGGAGAAATGTGAATGTACCTGCTGTAAATAGGGAAGGGAAAAGAGGGGAGGGCGGGGAAGAAGGGGGAGAACCAAGATGCATCATGTACAGGTACAAAATAAATGTGATGAATGTAACCATTATATGTACATTGTACCAATACATGTTCTTGGTTAAAAAAAAAAAAAGAATATGTTCTCAAGGAGCATCCATTTACATATAAATGACTCTAGTTTATCCTTTTTTATGGTGATGTAGTACTCCGTTGTGTGGAAAAACCACATCTTCTTTAGCCATTCATTGGTTGTTGGGCATTTAGGTTGTTTCCAAGACTTAGCTACTACAAATTGTGTTGCTATGAACATGGTTGTGCATATATCACTGTGGTATGATGATTTTAATTCTTCTGGGAAGATCCCTAGTAGGAGAATAGCTGGATCAAAGGGAACCTCTAGTTGTAGTTTTCTGAGGAATCTCCACACTGATTTCTAAGCAGTTTTATCTTTAAATCATTATTTTGGCTGTCACCATTTCAGGGACTTTGATCTCTATTTTTCTTCCTGAAGTAAGAACCAATTTCAGGGTTGGTACCTTGTGCAGCTGGCTGCCTGTCCACAACTCATTGCTCTTATTTTCCCTGTGTTTTGAACAGAAGTCTGTAGGTCACAAGACTGTAGGTCTTTCCATCATATTGCAGAATCATCTCTGTTCCTCCAGAGTTTGGCAGGATGCCTGGAACGTGATCAGTAACCACTGACCCATGGATGGACCCAGCCTGACCTCTCCCCTTCTTGCCTTACAGATCCAGCAACTACCTTGCCAATGTCCTGAGGGCAAGGGGGAAAATCTGATAAAAGCTTCAGAGTTTGCTTAATTTTGGTAACATCTGCTTCTAAAAGTAAATTTTTGGAAACCACTTTGCTGCTTTTTCTCCCTCTATCTCATATGGCTTCTGTGTTAGGATTTCATATTTATAAACTCGTACACTCTTGTATTCATACTTTCTTATATTGTCACATAATATCATTTTTAATATTGGCATTTTAATGTTCATTTACTCTAGATTTTATTTTTACAAAAGTCTAGGTAATTTTCTAACATCATTTATTGGCTTGTCTACCTTTCCGCCACTGATTCAAGGTGTTTTGTTATAATTTTTAGGATTAGACCTGTTTCTAAAATTTCACACATTTTTCTGTTTATTTCTCTTACTCCTTAGTATAGAAACAATGGTGTATATTAAATTGGTTTTGGAACAAATGAGTAAACTATTAATAAATATTGTCAATTTTTAATATGAAGATGGCTAGACAAGCAAAGAGTGTATGTAATCTTAATATTATATAAACCAGCTGGCTTGTAAAGAGCTAATTATTAGTGCTTGTAAAAGCTTGGGATTATGGGAGGTGACTGGGGACTAGATTGTGATCAGTCCCAGCCCAGGTAGGAGCTTGGTATATTTTCCATATGTACACCTAGGGATACCTCAGATAGTGTCTTGCCTGCTTTAGCAATAGTCACTGAGAATTATCATAGAGAATACACGTTTTCCTTTCCTGGCAACATAGCCATTAAGTATTAAGGATCATTGAAGGCAGAACCAGAATAATTTTCAAAAGCAAGATCAAAATTTTTTCATTCTCACATTTCTGAAATAGAACAAAGAAAAAAATGAAACACAAAAAGTATTAAGTTGGTGGGAATTATTATGATAATTGAATGCAAAAATGGGAACAAAAAAATATATGAACCCAAGAAATTATCCAGCCTGAATTAGACAAACTAAAGATATTCACTTCCCTAAAAGAAGTTCTATGAGACTCTTGTTGGCAATGGAGGCTTTAGTAAGAATATAGAAAAGAAGAAATTACTCAAAACATGGAGGTGGTTAACCTTTTTCCTATTTGATGAAATGGTAACAGGATGGACCAAAAATGTGTTTGTTTTTTTGATGCACAGAATAATCTTTTTTCCTTGTAATAGTCACAAGGATTATGTGCCTAATGCTACATGCTTTACATAAAATTCCTTGTGCTTTGATCAGACCAGAGAGCTTAACGCTTATGGTTTGGATCTGGAACTCCCCCAAAGGTTCACGTGCTGAAGGTTGGCCCCAGTACAGTGGTGTCTAGAGGTGAGGCTTTGGGGAAATGATTGGACCATGTGGGCTCTGACTGCATTGATGGATTCATCCACTGATGGGTTCATAATTTGATGGCATTATTGGGAAGTGGTGGAGCCTACTTAGCAGAAATAGGTTCCTGGGGGTGTGCCCTGGAAGGATATATCTTGCCCCTGGCCCCTCCCTCACTCTGTCTTGTCCCTGGCCCCTTCCTTGCTCTTTATACTTCCTTGCACCACGAAGTGAGCAGGTCTGCCCTCCACCATGATGTTCTGCCTTACCACAGGCTCAGTGCTTTGGGGCCAAGCTATGGTGCACTCTGACAACCAAAATAAATCTTTCCTCCTTTAAAGATGTTCATGTCAGGCATTTTGTCACAGTGATGGAAAGCTGACTAATGCAGTCACTTTTTTTTTTTGAAGGAGGGTTATACATATCTTTGTTAATTAGTTCTATATAGGTTAGGTAAAGTTCTTCAATTCGAAAGTACACTATAGAACTCTAGTAGATCTCTTCTCAGTTATTAATAGGTTAAGCTAGTATGTATTTGATCTGTGTTCTTCAGGTGGAGCTGTCAAATGTCCTATCCCTGATCTGAAGCCTCTTGGTTGGAAAACTGGGTCAAAAAGTTTTGTGGTAAGTCACAAGTTTTACATTTCAAAAGCTACAGCTAAAGTGCATCAAATTTGAGGAACTTTGTTAAGGATACATCTATGAGATCTTATTGTAGGCCTGGGACATAAAATCACCTTTGAAGATTGTTTTATCAGAAACTCAAGAGTGAAATACATAGGTAGCAAGAAGTTAAAACCCTGAGGTAGCAGGCAGTCTGCATTAGTGACTTGTATTTTGTATTACTCTACTAATCAGGCTTTTTGCAGGTAACTTGTGGGCTTTTGCATGTGCGCTCTGGGCTTGGCCAATTTTCTTGCTTTGTCCAGTGGAATGCGGGTGGGTGACCCATTGCCCTGATTTTCCTGGAACTGAGGGTATTTCCTGGATATGGCATAGACCAGGAAAACCAACATATCTTGGTTACTGTAAGACTTAACAAAATGACTGAACAGAGGCTGAAAACACACTTTCACTTGCTGCTGTCACTTTTTGGAGGAGGCTGCCCTGGTGAGCAGGCTGCTGGGTGATGAGACACAGGGGACAGAGTTCTCATTCCTTTGAGGAGCTCGGCCAGACCAGCTGAAATCCACAGACCCCCAAGCTAAACAACTGTCTATCAGAGGCCCGCCAGTGAGGTTTCCCAGTTGTTTGTTATGCAGTATAGTGTAATACACGAATGCTACCCCCAGTTACATTTATTTAACATACAGAAGTATTGCATATATTTACTGACAAATTATGAAATGAAGAGCAGTCTTTCAGCTGAAACATCTGACCGTCATAAATTTTTGTGAAATTGCTTTGTAATTTAACCATTTTCTAAATTGTACTGCCTAGCTGATTGGATTCCTGATAACTTCAGGATGCAGCTGGAAATTCAGAGAAATTGAGAGGGAACTAGGGCATGGCAAAAGCTGGCTGCAGTGGTAGACATGACCTGGTAACTACAAGATCCCAGACACATGTGCAGAACAGTCCCCAGAACCCTGCATGTGGGCTGTTCGGCAGAACTCAAGCAGGTTTTCAATAGGATGCCTGGACCTGATGTCAACCTGAGGAGCAGAGCTCAGTGCTGTGCTCGGGACCCGGATGTAGAAGTTCTTGCGGGTGTCCTCGCGATTTAGATAGCACAGAAGGACACACTAACGCCATGACGGCTTGCTGTTATAACTTTCTGTGATAGTCCACGCTGTGTTTCCCAGATGCAGTGTGTACTGTTGTCCTTGGTCTTACCCTCTTTTTCTCTTCACTTTTTGCCATTGCTTTTTGCTTGTTTCATTCAATTCTTTGAGGTGAGAAAAACCTGTAATCCAACTCCGGAAGGAGAGGTGAGCAACCCAAATCCAGTAATGTTTAGTTGGAGAGCCACTTTTTAGAAACAAGCTACCCAGTAATAAGAAAACTTAGTAGAACTCAGTGCAAAGAGATTTGGTAATTATTTCCCAGGAAAGTCTGTTGCTTCTGCTCCACGACTATCGGCTGTTCCGTATGAACTTCTGGGTGATGATGTGGATGAGGTAGATTTGATCTTCTGTTTTTTCTCTTCTCTTTATTATTTCAAATCATGTTGCAATAGTTTGGAGATCTGTTTATTTTATCATTTCACACACCTTTTTTTTTTTTTAATTGGCACATGTGTGCAGTACCTATACATTCCTCATAGGAAGTTAGTAGTGTATGTAGTACATTTTCCTTTTTTTTTCATTTTCTGTTGCATGCAGCATCTGAAAAACAATTTTGTAACCAGAAGGAACTGCATGAATAATCGCCCTTTGATGAGGAAACTGAAATTTGCAAAAGTATGTTAATTTGTCCTCAGAGTAGTTAACAAATTAATGGAGAAGCAGGGCTGGAATTTGAGACCAGTGTCTAAATGTGCTTCAGGAGCATCTCCACAGGTGCCGTGACCCCAGGACTCTGGTCCTGTCTCCCTTCTCTTCAGCAGAAGTGTGGTGTTGCCAGCTGAGTAAAGTTAAACCAATTTGCATGGGCGAGAGTAAATTCAAAACTAGAAAGAAAACATTTTTTTGTACAAAGGATATTCCCTTTTGCTGCTTTTAGAACATTTTCTTTGTAAAACCAGTAATTGTTAATTCATGTTTTGTCCCTTTCAGATGTTTAGGAAACTTTTACAACTGGAACGAGCTTCCTGCCTGGTTTGCAACCCAGGAATGTTTTGTTAAGGTCCTGGAATAAAATAAAAAAAAGAAGAGAGTGCTCCTATTTCCTAGTTTCTGAGGGATGGTGGGAGGTCAACTTTGTGGAGCCTCACTCACAAACTACTTCTAGTCATAAGGAGCTGAGAAATTTATTTTCCCTTCAGATAAAGCCAGTTAGCAAACACAAATGGCCATGCTAGTTACCAGGAGAAACCAGGAAGGACACTGTGTGACAAATGGAGCTGTCTGGTCCCCTTATTTGAGGACTAGTTAATATTTATCTGGAGAACAGGGACATCGTACAGTCTGTTTAGCTGTATCAGCAGGAGAGAGTTCGTTCTGCCTTTGTAAACTCGTGGTGGAAGGCCTCGGCTGCACACTACATTCTCGTGCATTTATTTAAAACTTTTTTCTTTCCCATTCACTCTTGAGGGAGGTTTTCGGAGTAGGCAGGAAATTTGGCTTTTAACTATAATTTTCCCAATGCACAATATAGTAGTGAGACGGGGTGGAGCTAGGAATGAAAATTGCCTGGATGAGGAGTTGAGTCTTTAGCCAGTTTTAGAGAGGGAAGGTGGTTCAGAGGCGTTAAACTGAAAGCATGGAAAATAATTTTCAACAAGTATTACTATGACATATATTCATTTTTCTTCATAGCATTCCAGAAATAGAAGTGATAAGAGTTGTATTAAAAACTGAAATTATTTTTGCATAACTGTGTCTTTATTATTGACTGTGTTGAGTTAAAAACTGAAATTATTTTGGTTGTATTCTTTTGACCATAACGTCACTCTAGGCTTAGACAAAACAAGTCAGAGCTTTAGAGCAATCTAGCTACATGAAGATTTATGTTCTGAAATCTTACTTCCTTCTGTCACGCCTAGGGGTGTGCGCTGCACCTTACTGCAGTTGCTCCACTCTGCTGTCCAGTTAGCTCCCCGGGATCATGAACTCTGTGGCACTGAAGGACTAAAGGTACAAAGTTTAAGGAAAGGAAGACAGTTTATCGGACACTAATGGAAAAGGAGAAAAAAAATAAGATAGCTAGCCACCTTGATAAATCAAGGTAGGGGGCTCTAGAAAGATGGAGGACCCCGAGGCCCTTTGTTCTTGGCTGCTTTTATTGGGTGCCAGGGCCCTTCCCCCTGCCTGGAGCTTGTCACAATCTGATTAGCTGTCCCAGGGTACAAGACCCTAACCCTCTTGCCATGGTCTACCTGCAAATTTCTAAGTGAGTTTTATTTGGTTTTCTGCATCTATATCTACATCTATATCTATGTCTGTATCTGTATCTATCTCCAAGTATGAGTATGTGTTTTACATGCTAAGTTTTCTGTAACGTAGCTTCCTGCCCATTTTGGTTCCTTTGTACTTTACTGCTGGTGAGGAGGGGCAGCGAGCTTTGATGGGGCTCCGGGCAGAGCCATACTCTGTTTATCAGCTTTCTCCTAATTGCACCTTCTGGCAAATGTTAACTCTTTCTTGTCAGGATTTGCCAGAAATCTTACTGAGGCCTTCATCTTATTATTTCCCTGTCTATCTGCCCCCCGTCCCTATACTTCAGTTGCACTCGGACAGCACATATGCCTCATCCGTTTAGCATATCTCAAGTAGATTTCACTTTTAAAAACACTTGAAGAAATGCATCAGTAGAAAATTGGGCAAAACATATGAATAGACCATTACAATTTCCAAAATTCGAATATATATAAAAGACTGTTGAAGTACACTCACTAGTAATTAAGGAAATGCAATTTGGCAAAGACAAAAAATGATAATTTCCAATTTAGACAAATGTGTGTGAAAAGGGAACTCAGAATTTCAATTGCTGTAACTTCTTCAGTAATATGTATATTAAAATGTGTATATATCCTTTTTTGATCAATACTTTTTCTTCTAGAAGTACATCTAATAGAAATAAGCTGACAATATTCTCACATCATTGTGCTTAACATCAAAAATTTGAAAATGTTGTATTTAAAAAATATTACAATTGATAAATTATGGAATAACCATATAAAGAAATACTGTTTAACCATTAGTATGATATTTTAAGTTTTTTGATTTGGAAAAACAGTGTCAGTGTCACGTCCATCCAATAAAGCAGATTTCATAATAGTGTGCATAGTGTAATTAATTTCCATTTAAAAGCATCTTGGATATTTGTCAAAATTTTACATTAAGTATTTTTTCTTTTTTTTTTTACATTAAATATTTTTTTTTTTTTTTTTTTGTGGTGCCGGGGATTGAACTCAGGCCCTTGTGCTTACAAGGCAAGCACTCTAATCACTGAGCTAAATCCCCAGCCCACATTAAATATTTTTTAACCTATGTTTTTTGTTACTTTTCTTTTTTTGGTGAAGACTTTATTGGTGTATAATTTACACACTTCATTACTTTTACATTTTGTCAGGTTTGGTCAGAGCTATTATATAGCTATTATAATTATTGTTTACTATTGTCTATGGGGTCTTTTAAAAATTACATTTTCTAAATCTAATATGTAAAATGTTGTAGTGCATGT
>PVJO010028701.1:0-17779 GCA_004026905.1 Hystrix cristata
TTCTGAATATCCAATGTTTAATTAAAATAGCTTTAAATTGTTTTTCTCTGTACTTACTAAAGCCACATTTCAACAAAGCATAAAGTGTCATCATTAATTATTTGGGAGTAAGAAGGATTACTTTTTAATAATAACTCAGTTTTAATGTAGAATGCTGTTGAGTGATTGCAGAAGTGAATAGGATTTTAAAACTATAATTATATCTCATACTGCAATTTCAGCATAATTAGAAGGTAGGAATTATTGTGATTGTACAGATGAGGAAACTAAAACGGGGTAAAATAATTTTCATAGAGCTAATCAACAATGGAAAGTGGAAAAAAGTTAATGTATATAGCATTTCTCTGAACTCATATTTACTTAATAAGAGGTACCACAGGAAGAGTTGCTACATTCCCATGAGAGTGTTTGGTAAAATTCTGCATATCACAGAAATGCAAAGTCCATACTTGTACTTCGAGGGGAAATAAGTAGAATAAAGATACACTATTTACAGGGACCTAATATCCTCCATAAACATAAATAGTATATGACATAAACAAGAGCCAAGATTAATAAGATCAGCAAGAATTAAATTGGGAAGTGGGGAATTGGAGGAGGAAGGGAGGGGAGAGAGAAGAGGATTAAAAAAAAAAAAACAAGTTGTATTTCTACATGTACGTACTCCCCAAGATGATTGTAACCTGCATGTAACTGTAAACATGTACTGATAAAAAAATACATAAATTAAAATTTTAAGTAGAACTAATTACCTGTTTTATGTGTGGGTTCCATGCAAGTCAAGGTCATTTCATGAGAGAATATTGAAACAAATATCTCAATGAGATACTTTAAGAACTGAGACCTTGTGGGTGCTTTCTACCTTCTGTCATTTCCCTCCTGCTTTTTCTTGTATCAGCTGCCAGCTCCCTCAAAGTCTACCATAAAATATATTGAGGACCAAAGTCAAGGTTGTTGACTTCTTTGTAGGAAGTAAGAACACCATTTTGATAAAATTTTGGCCATGTCTCAGAAAGAAAAAGCAAGGGTGGATGTTAGCAGACTTCAATCTGGGAACCACCATTTTAGTCTTGAAGGGCAGGAAAGTGGTTTGTATTGGGTAGTTTGTGCTTGCCAGCTTTGCATGTGTGGGTGCCATGAAGAAAGATTATTGAAATGATTCTTAATGAGTAAGTTCTCATCAGAAAGCTGTTTAGGTGAGTCATTGTCTTGTCCTTTAGGAGGAGGCATTTGCTAGAGCAAGTGGCAATGTTATTTTCATTTGTTCTCAGCATTATTTAACAAAGGGAAAGGGTAGCATAACTTTTGCCAGCGTACAAATATTGGAAATATATTTATTTCATTTCTTATGTTGTGAGTATCAATTAACATTTACAAACTTCGGTGTCATATGTAAACATTTTAAGCATAAGCGAGCTTAAATCAAGCTCCCAACTTTCTGGGCGAGTGGACAGGTCAAGTTTTATAAATATTGGGGTATGATCCCATTTACTAGACAGTAACAGAGATTCTCAGTCCTATTATGATGCTTATAGACTGAAGGAAGGACCTCTACTTCCTAGACCATCATATGTGTTGCTGCTATTTTGTCCTCATTGATAAACCTCCTCTTTGAATTACAGGACTTTCTTTTCACAGACTTACAGTGTGGATGTACACATCAAGTTTTGCAAGGTCAAAAGTACATTGGGGTGGGGTGCAAGTAATGAAGCTTAAACTTTGAGATCCCTCACCTGAAAAAGGTTTCTTTCAAGGAATTTTGACCGATGCTAGCAATATGCTAACATGATGATAAATATTTTTGAAAATAAATATATTTAACATATTTAAAACTAATTGGCTAAAATTGCTTTTCTTTTCTCCTGTGATATTTCCTTTATCTCCCTCCTCTTCCTCTGATGGAAGTCACTATGACAAAGAGGAAGATAAGTTGAGGATAATTTGATTTGAGTTTAGCAGAACAGTCCTAGGAGGATCCCCATCAATTCCTTGTATAGTTACGAAATTGTAAGCCATTGTATGTAGGCATGACTTCCAAAATAATATGTGTGCCTATTATAATTCACCTCATATCATGGCAAGTAGAGATCATAGATGAAATGGTACAAGGTCAAAATCTATTGTAGGCTGCCTGGCAAAGGAAGTACAGAATATGGTTGAGGAAGTATGTACATACAAAACAAAGCTTGGAATCAACACTCAATATACTCTTGAGTCTGAAACTTTATAATAAAAATATGATTTTGAGTTTTTTTCATGTTTTTCTATATATCTCTCTTTCAATGCCTTTATTTCTGAGTGCTATTTCATTGAATGAATACTGTGAATCAAGATTTTATAAATATTTTCTGCAATGTTTTTGTATATCTTTGATAAATACCTAAGAGTATACAAGATGAATCAGCTCATGAAGAGGCCACCGTTTACCGTGTTTGCCACTCTTCAAATTTCCAATGAATATTCCATTGTGCAGTCCCAACAGTAGTGTATTCTTCCATCAACACCAAGTACTGCAGCTTAATGTTTTGAATATATTGAGTGTATAATGGTTTTGACTTGTGTTTGAATAATATCTAGAACATTTTCATGCAGCTACTAGCTATTCACATCTTTTATGAAAATCAAATTCTTGTATTACATCTACTGAATTGATTCTTGTTATTGAATTGTAATGTCTTCAGGAATAAAGTCCTTGTCTTGGTATGTACAAGCATTTTCTCTCAGTCACTGTACATCTCTTAATTTTTAAAATTTTGTATTTTTCAAGGCAAAGTCTTAAATTTTTATTAATTTTTCTCTATCTTTTAAAGTTTATTTCATTTGTATGTATTAATTATACATAATAGTGGGTTTTATTTTAGCAAATTTGTAACATATAACATGCTTTGACTGTTTCATCCCCCTATTACCCTGCTTCCCCTTATCTCCCCTCCTCCAGTTCTTTTCCTCTTCTCTAGTACTCTCCCTTCTACTTCCTGTTATGTTTAAAAATTTTTGTTTTTAGATTCCACATGCGAGAGAAAAGGTGCTTTATTTGATCTTTTGGGTCTGGCTTATTTCAGTTAATGTGATCTCCAGTTCCATCCATTTTCCTTCAGATAACATGATTTTATTCTTCTTTATGGCTGAGTAATATTATATTGTACATACCACATTTTCTTTACTGACTTATCCATTGTTAGGTACCAATGCTAGTTCTGTAACTGAGCTGTTGTGAATAGTGCTGCAATAAACATGGGTCTGGAGGAATTCCATGTAGTATGCTGACTTCAATTCTTAAGGACTATACCAAGAGAATGAAATAAGTGGATAAAATAATAGTGCTAGTTTTAGTTACTCCATACTGTTTAGTAAGTGTACTAATCTACATTCCCACCAACAGTGTATAGGTGAGAAACTTGAATCGTAGCCAGTGTCTGCTGTTTTTAATTCTTGGTGATAGCAATTCTGACTGGGTTGAGATGGGATTTACTGTCTTTTTTCTTTTCCATTTGTGCTTTTTGTGCCCTAAGCATCCTATACCTATTAAGTGGTTGCAAATATGTCTTCCTGTGTGTTTTTTTTTTCCTTCTTCCTCATGGATATCCAAATTTTTATCATTTGGTAAACTGACTTGTTTCTCTATTGAACTGCCTTCAAAACTTTTTCAAAAATCCATTGACTTTATCTAATGCATAGGTTTCTTTCTAGACTGTTTTATTCTATTTGTAAATCTTTTTTTCTTTTTTTTTTTCAACTCCTCTTGACCACTGTAACCTTAGCATTAAAGTTTTGCAGTAAGGTTCAGTAGGTCTCTACATTCTCCACTAAAAAAGTACTTTGACTTTTTAGGTTATTCACATTTCTATAAACTGGAGCATCAGTTTGTAAATTTTTACAAAAACCAAATTGTAATTTTAATTGAAGTTGCTTAAATTAATAGATAAATTTGTTTCAATTTGGAAAATTGAGTTTTTAAAGAAATTGCTCATTCTATCTAAAACATCCAATGTATTGGGTTAGTTATTCACAATAATTTTGTATTTTATGTCTAATATCTGAAGGATTTGCACAAAGAGCCCCTTTTTAATACTGGCAATTTATGTTTTCTCTCTCTTTCCTTGAACAATTTTAAACATGTGTATATCAAATCTATTGATCTGCTCAAGGGTAACATTTTAGACTTATTAATATGTCTATTTTCTTTTTCACTACTTTCTGTTATAATCCTCCTATATTCTATTTCCTACTTTAGATTTTTTTTCTTTTATCTGTCATTATGAAGTTAGACCGCTCTTCTTTTAGAATATCCTTGCTAAAGTAATTGTTTTAAATAGTTATTTGGGGACTGGGGGTTTAGCTCAGTGGTAGAGTGCTTGCCTAGCAAGCACAAGGCCCTGAGTTGGATTCCCAGGACCCCCCTCAAAAAAAGGTAAATCATAATTTTCCTTCCAATATGGACTTCAATAGTCTATATTTTCATTTTCATTCATTTTGAAATATTTTTAAAATTCTTTGTGATTTTCTTTTTGAGTCATTGATAATTTAAGTGCTTAATTTCTGATTTTGATATAATTTCTTGCATATCTTATTATTATTAATTTTTATTTCATTTCCAGTTTGGTCTGATAGGAAACTTACTATCATAACAGCGTTTTTAAACTTCTTGAAACTTGTTTATGGTCCAACATATAAACTTTATTTGTGAATTTGATCTGGTCACTTGGAAAGAATATATATCCTGTAGTTATTAGATATGTTCCATACGGTGGTTGACACTGTTGCTATGAATACCTGTATCTTTGATGGTGGCCGCCATCACAAATTTCATGACTTTCAAAGTAACTGAAAAACAGTGAAAAGGAATGTGTACAGAGGAGCAGAGAGAGTTGACTGAGATGCCAGCTCACAAGCTTGTTTAGAATTGAATTGTTACATTTTTGGCAGCATGGTATGGTGAATTTTTAGAAAACATATTTAAATTTTTTTTTTTTTTTTTTTTTTTTTTGTATTGGGAATCGAACTCAGGGCCTCGTGTTTGCGAGGCAAACACTCTAACCACTGAGCTAAATCCGCGGTCCCAAGAAAACATGTTTAAGTAGACTAGATAAATTGTGCTTTTAAAACCAAAATGAAGACCATTTTTACCTGGACTGTCTTACGTGATAAAAGATGAATATCTTAAATGATTATTTTCTCAGATACTACTCATGTCAATTTTGTTCCTAAAAGGTAACAATTAATAGCATCTATGCATTTTACAAAGAAACAGGATTACCCTGTACTTTTTCTGTATTTTAATGTTGTATCTGTTCTTCAGCTTACTTTTAGATTTTTGTGTGTGTAGAAGACATCATCAATATCTTTCTACAAAATGCTGCTCTTTGTTTTAATTCAGAGAACTTTGTAATTCTTACTAAATTTCTTTACTTTTAGGAATCTTACCTTCTCTCAGATTAATCTACCTTCCTTATTTGGGGATGAAAACATCATGTAAAAGAGGAATATATATACTGGATTACTCAGATTTATTCTGTTCTCAGGAAACTTCAATATACTAGGGGGAAAAAAAGTTAATGCTTCACAGGTCTCCAATGTGAGCCTTAAAATCACATTTAAACATTTGCTAAACATGGTTCCACAGTGTTAAATTTATCTAGTAATATAAATGATTATTAGAAAGCTTTATTTTGAGGTCATTAGAATTTAGTTGGCAATACAATAATTTAAACATTGTTAAATAACAACATTTGAAAAAATGCTAAAATAAGATAGACAAAATGGTATGATTGTTGTTTATTTCAAGGTTTTTTTGTTTTATTGATGAAATAACAGCAACAATGAAATTACAGCTTATTTACTTGTAACTACAGAAATAAAATTACACAAAACTACTTCACAGTTAGACAATAAATTTCTCCGCGGATTTCACACAAACGCCAATACAAGTCAAAATAACTAATATTAATGACAATCATAATTATTGGTTTTGATGAATAGCTATTTCTCATTTCTCCTATCTGGAAACAAAGATGAGATGCATATGCAAAGCACAATTCCTACATTATTACCTGATTAATACATCTCTAAATATTCCAAATATTTTTGAGGCTTTGAGGATGATGTCGCTCTGTGTGATTTTGATGCTATTGCACACAGCAGTTTCAAATGTACTGCACAGAGTAAGGTTCTGTACAATGAATTTTAGCCAATACAGTAGCAACTGGCTCCTGTGCAATTGCCAGCTGACTCTAATATTACAGGTAAGTCCCACCTGAAACCTCAGGACTCTCCATGTTGAGCTCAGCCCACACTGGAGCCCTTTGAAATTCCATCTGGAGACAATATGTAACTCTTTTGCTTCAAGATTCAGAGGAACTATAAAAATATATTCCATTACTTTTTATGTTAAGGGAAAACATGGGGCTTGGTACTATGTAATCCTTACAATTTATCTGAATTCTACCATGTTAACTTAAAAATATTTTTCTATTTTCACTTTTTTCCTGGTTTTTCTTTTGGAAGTGGTCATAGCATGTATCAATAAAATGGGGGCAGGGAGCACTGTGTCAACTGTAGACTTTGAAAGGGTTGAATGGGTCACCCATGCTCTCCAGTGGCTCCCATTTCACTGAGAGGAAAGGCCGTGTCCTTACAGTGGTTTTCAAGGTAATTTCTGTCCTGGACTTCAGAAGGCTGCCTAACCTGCCTTCTCTTTCTCTAGCATATTCAGATTCAGCCAACATTTCTTGTTGGCTGATACAACAAAGATTTTCCTGCCTTTGACCCCTTTTTGATAGCTACCTCTTATGATACTTGAAGATAATCTCATGGCTTACATCTATTCAGTATGTGTTTATTAATGCCCACCAAGCTCACATATTGGAAGTTATAATTCACCTACTTGTTTCACTTTACCTGCTCTATTTTCTGTCATAGCACCTACTATCTTTACTTGCAATGGGTTATTTTTATTTTATGATTTTCTTGGCTTATTGCTTATCTCTAAGACCAAAATCACATCACTTAATGTCTGGCAATAATGATAAAAACACAACTTCAACAACTTAGCATAAAGATCTAATTGGGTCTGTTTTTGATTCATGAATTGGGCAGCATCTGCTCTACAGATCCCCTCTAGTGATTTAGAGTATTCCTTTTAAAGATGAACTGAGCTTTGCAGATGGGAAAAGGGCTGAAGCAGAAATGAAACAAAAAATAGACTGATTCCTTTAAAGTTATTTTACTTAGAGAGGGGACTTACCATGCCAACTCAGGTAAACTAGAACCCTTTTGTTTGGTTGCAATCAACCTCCTAGTATTCTGGAAACTGTCTCATTATAAAGGTCCTATTTGCTGAGTGGCATCTAGCTTGAATGACTCTGTTCTGGTGAGGTCTAGTCTGTTAAGTTTGGTGTAAGAGCCCATTTCAAAGCAGTGCCCTCCAGTAATTTACATTAGACAGTCAATAAATATTGGCCAAAATTGATATTGGGGATGGAGTATTACTTTTTGCTTGGCCCTCCAGGAATTATAAAATCTAATACAGATAAAGCTGTTCCCTTAATTACAGATATTGTCTTTCTAAATGTGTATAAGACTAAATGCTTAAAATAGAAAAGAGGCTTTCCTTGAATAGAAAAAAAATCATACGGGATTTGTACCCATACATGATACATCTTGTTGCTTCTTTTTTTCCCATTCCCCTCCCCTCACCTCACCCCCTCCTCCCTCCTTATTTACAAAAGCTTCATTTCTATTTTTTCCTTCCATTTCTTATTTCTCTTGTCCCTCTGTTCCTTTCCCCCTTTCCATCCATTGTTCTCTTTCCCATTTGAACACTTTCTTCCCTTTCCCAAAATAACACATTTTAGTCTTTATTTACACTTTCAGTTTCTCACACCAGAGAAACAGTGCAGTATTTAAACATGTGTTTCCAGTTTATTTCAATTAAGAGTATGGTCTCAAAATGCATCCATTTACCTAGAAATATCTTGAGCTATCATTCTTTATGTCAGAGTAGTACTTCATTGTATAAAAAACACCACATTTTCTTTATCCATTCCTCGGCTGATGGGCATTTGGGCTGTTTCCAAGATTTGGTTGTTAAAAACTGTGCTGCTATAAACATGGATGTGCATGTATCACTGTGGTATGATGCTTTTAATTCTTTTGGGAAGATACCAGGAAGGGGAATACCCGGGTCAAATAGAACCTCTAGTCCTAGTTCCCTGAGGAATCTCCATTCATTTCTAATTGCACTATCTGTGTCTTTGTGTGTGCGTGGAGGGGGTAAGATTGGCTCAAACTTGTCTATTTTGTTTATTGTTTCAAAGAACCAGCTCTTCAATTCATTGATTCTTTGTATTGTAATTTTTTTAGCCCCTATTTCATTGATTTCTGCTCTGATCTTTATAGTTTCCTTCCTTATAGAAGCTCTGGATTTGGATTTTTCTTTTTCTAGGGCCTTGAGAGGCATCAGGAGGTTATTTATTTGGGCTTGTTCTGCTTTCTTGATGTGAGTATTCCGTAAGCTTTGGTATGTATTACTGGCGTTATCATTTAATTCTAGGAACTGACTTACTTCATTAATTCTGTGACCCTTTGTTTTTTTTTTTTAATTTTTTTATTATTTTTACCAAGAACATGTATTGGTACATTGTATACGTAATGTTCATAATCAACATGGTTATTTTGTACCTGTACATGATACATCTTGGTTTTCCCCCCTCTTCCCCGCCTCTTCCCCTTCCCTCCCTTCCATTCACCCACCCCTCCCTATTTGCAACAAGTGTAGCTACACGTTACCATTTTTTCCCCTTTCATCTTTTCTTTTAATCTTCTTCTTTATCCCCCTTTTCCCTATCTAGTTCTCTCTTTTGAATACTATCTCTGTTGAAATCAACCAATAACAAGTGCTGGCGGGGCTGCAGGGAAAAAGGAACCCTCCTCCACTGTTGGTGGGAATGTAGACTGGTCCAACCACTGTGGAAATCAGTGTGGAGATTCCTCAGAACTGATGAATGGCTAAAAAAGATGTGGTTTTTCTACACAATGGAGTACTACACCGCCATAAAAAAGGATAAACTAGAGTCATTTGTATATAAATGGAGAACATACTATTAAATGAAATAAATCAGACAGTTATTAGTACACATCAAATTGTTTCTCTGATATGAGAATTCTGTGACCCTTTGATTAATCAAGTGCATTCTTTAATTTGCAGACATTTGCATAGTTTCTATTGCTACTGATTTCTAGCTTTGTTGCACTGTGATCTTATAATATTCATGGTAGAATTTCAATTTGTTTGCATTCACTTAAGCATAGTTTATTAGGTAGTATATGGTCTATTTTGGAGAAAGTACCATGTATGCTGCCAAAAAGAATATGTATATGTTGTTAGGTGGAACATTGTGTATATATCTATTACGTCCTTTTGTTTGTAAGATTTAGGTTAACTTTGATATTTCTTCAGTGACTTTTTTGTTTAGTTGATCTATTTGTGATGGGGGGTATTGAGGTTGCCCACGACTATAATTTTATTGATTTTTTTATGTCCTTTTATTCACATTAGTGTTTGTTTTATGAAATTGGGTGTACCAGGGTTTGGTGCATATGTTTATAATTACTATTTCTTCCCATTGAATTGTTCCATTAACCATTATATAATGTCTTTCTTGCCTCTTTTGATCATTTTTGACTTAAAGTCTACTTTGTCGGAAAACAGGATAGGTTCTCCTGTTTGTTTTTGGATTCCTGTTGCACAGGATATTGTTTTCTATCCTTTAATTTTTAGTCTGTGAATTTCTTTGTGTGTTAAACATGTTTCTTGTATACACTGTACCTTTGGGCTTTGTTTCTTGACCCATTCTTCTAATCTGTGTCTTTTAATTGACAAATCAAGTCCATTCACATTGATAGTTATAACTGGTAGGTACTGACCTATTCCTGTTAATGTACTATTAACCTGTTGTTGTTTTGCTTTCTTTCTCTTCTTAATTGCTATCCCTACTGAATGCCTTCATTTTATTGGAAACTTTGGCATTTTTTAGCTTCTTTGTCTCTTTCTAAGATACCCTTGGGAATTTTTTTGGAGTGTTGGTTTTGTGGTGGTAATTAATTTATTTAGGTGCTCTTTACTTTGAAAATTTCTTTTTTCTCCATAGATTTTTGAAAGGTAATTTTCAAGTTATATCACCTGGGTTGGAAGTTCTTTTAGGGTTTGAAACACTTCATTCCAAGCTGTCTTCATCTTTATGGTTTGTGTTGACAAGTCTGTTATAATTCCGAGGGCTTCCATTTGTAATAAGCAATTCATTGCTTTTCTCCAGCAGCTTTAGAGATTCTATTATATAGGATTTCTAGAATTTGAATTCTGTAGTGGCATGGAGCTTTTTTATTTTTGTTTCATAGCTATTTGGGGTTACATATGCTGGACTTATCTTTATGATAGATTATTTTTCTATGTCTGTGAAGTTTTCTGCTATTACTTCAGTAAACAAGTCTTTATGTCCTTTGTGCTGTCTTCTGATTTTCCATTTATTTCAGTTAGTCTTCTATCTGTCTTCTTTTAGTCATCTGGTAGCTTCTGGATCAATTTTCTATGTTCTCTTGTTTTTAAAATATCTCTCTTAGGTGATCACTAACCACAGCCCGGTCTTTAAGATCTCATGCTCTGTACTCACATTGGTTGCTTCAGCTGCCCATGCCTTCGATTGAACTCTAATCGCCTCAATTTTTGTTTGGAGGTTTTTTTATGGATTCTCATTCTTGTCTATGTTGGGCACTCATATTTTATAGCATTTTTAGCTTCAGAGGATTTTTATTAGAGTCTTCTCTAGATTTATTGATCATTTGTTTAATTGTGGTCATTATTATCTATTTACTTATATCTTGTTTTAATTTACCAAGTAACTTACTGACATGTTTTGTTACCTCTTTTGATATCTTTCCAGACATCTTTTACTGTGCTGCTTATGTTTTTTTCCCCTTGATGTCCCTTGGATCAGCCTTGCCTGAGTTGGGAGTTTTGGGAGGAATTTTGTTGCCTTGTCTTCTCATGTTTCTTTTCCTTTTTGTTTTGTTGTTTGTGCTGGGGTTTGCACCTTCCTTGGCCCAGTGCCCAGTTGTTTGGGAATGGGCAACAGTATTGCTTATAACCGCCAAGAAATCCAGATATTGGCATACAGAAGAAAAACCAATTGACTGCAACAAGTATGTTACTTTGGCCATAGTAATAAGTTAGTGATAACAGTAGTGTTAAATATAAATGGATATCGACAAACTTTAAGAAGCACTCATGAACCATGCTTAACCAAGGCAAAGAGGTCTGTGATTTTAAAATACACACTTAAGCAACACAGATATTGACCTATAGTGTATCAGAGAGTTGGTTTTTGCTTAATATAGACAGTGGTACAAGAGCTCATTTAGACCACTGAACTAAATGCCGTCTCCTTCAAATCTGTGGTGGACTAATATGGTCAACTTGAGCAGGAATGCCCAGCTGGACTGAGTTGGTGTTATTCTGGGCTTAGAAGATCCACCTGAGCATTGTTGCTGACATAACATAAAGAAGAAAGAGAACAGAAGATAGGGGCTGGCTGTTTCCCAGGACAAACTGTTATGGCTGGTTCTCCAGAAGGGAACCCAGGTGTTCTTATTGCAGAAGGAGTTCAGGGCCTTGCCATCATTGAGGATGACTGCTGTTTGCTTCAAGGGAGCTCTGGTCTTCATTTCTGTTGCAAGCATCCCATCCTGGTTCCAGGATAGATTTCTTCAGCCTTTTAGTGCAGACACGGATGTACATGGGACATTGCCCTGGGCTCCCAGGCCTTGATTGGATCTTTTTGTCTCCAGTGCATAGACAGACATTCAGCACTTTTCCTACATTTGGCTTATGGGTGAATATTGTAATTTGTAAATTTCCTGTATTAAATCTTCTCTCTTGCAAACCATTGGCACTAAAAAAGTAACTAATACAAAATCTATTTCCTCTGAAGGTCACACCCACTAAACCTAGCCTCCTACTACTGAATACAGGCCCTGTGATCTTCCTGGGCTGAACTTGAGCCTCTTAGGCGATCTCAGATCTCTGCCTAGCTCTCAGCCTCTCCAACCTATCTCCCAATGCTGTGTTCCACCTGGTCTCTATGGAAAGGTAATACTGCAGACCTGAAGTGAAACTCTCCTCCTGGGTGTTGGTCTCATTCTCAATCAGGTCAGTCTTTGATTGTCACCCGTGCCACCCTGTACTGAGAGAATCAAGTGCAGAATTGACTAGGATCTGGTAGTTTGGCCTTTGTCCTCTCTCACTGGATTCACAGGGTGAGGCATTTGGCAGAGACAATGATGGGGTGGACAGGAAAGAGCCTCTTTTCTGGTCCGATGCCATATAGGTCACAGGGCAAGATGCCTGGCATCCCAGTAGCCATGAATTTCTTAATATTTGCTCTTTGTCAGAGAGACCTTATTTCTCCATCAGTTTTGATAATTTTGCAGGGTATATTAGTCTTTGTTGTAAATTGTTTTCTTTTAAAGTTTGAAATACTTCACTCTAAAGTGTGCTGGACTTTTACATTTGTTATGAAAAGCCTGCTGTAATTCTAATGAGTTTACCTTTATAAGTGATTTATTGCTTCTTCTCTCATTTCTTTTAATATTTTGCCTTTCTATGGGACTTCTGGAATTTTGACTATGACGGGTTGTGAAATTCTCTTCTGATTGTGGCTCTTTGTGTTTCTCTATGGCTTACTTGTCTGTATGTTAAATTCCTTCCCCATATTTGGAAAATTTTCTGCTATTAGTATTTTTTTCTTTTTTGCACATGCTATTATTTTTTAAATATAATTTTTATATCATTTGTGCTGTCTTCTGATTTTTCACTAATTCAAAGTAATCTCAGATTTGTTTTATCTTTTTGAATCATCTAGCAGTTGTTAGATCCATTTTTCATGTTCTCTTTTTATTTTTAAGGGATCTTTATGCTTACGATCACCTTCATCAGCCCCGTTTTCTACTTCTGGTACTCTGTTGTCACTTTGGTCATGCCTGTTGACCATACTACCAATAGACTCTTTAATTTCATGAAGTTCTTTTTTGGAACCTTTTCATGGACTGTAATTCTTAGCTAAAATGGTCATTTAGGTTTTGTTATCTCTTGCTTAGCTCAACTTGTTTTTTGTTAGTAACTTCTGTAATTTCCCTGGTTGTTTTGTTTCTTACCCAGTCACTGGAAAAGGCTGACACCAGGAACCCTGAAGTATAGTTGTTCAATAGTTATGTGTAGTCCGTTTTAAACAATTAGCCACTTCCCACAATGGCTCCTGATTAAACCTTGTCAAATATAGTTGGTGGTATACAGGTTTTCTCCAACTCTAGTGTACTATATGGAAAGAATCACTTTCAGTGCAAAACCTCACACTGTTTTTGCAGTTTACAATAGCTCTAGGCTTTTCTTGAGGCTAGTTCTACCAACTAGTTCAGTCTGTTGTTTCTCCCTGGAGCTGCCAGCCTTCTCCAAGCCTCAGAAGCAATGGGTCCACCTCCCTGGGAGCTAGCGTTAGCTTTCCAGACTGCTTTGGTTTTATTCTCTACACTGAACCACATTTCTGCAGCAACTCTGTAGTTTCTGGTGTTCCACTCTTCTCCCTCTCAGTTCCTGAAAATCTACTTTTTTTCTTCTTCAACAAGTAATTGCTTTCCATGTGTTTCAATTCCAAGTCCCAGAAAGGCTGTATTTTGCTTCTGGTTTCTGTTCCATCATTTTCAGTCTCAAATTATGATTTGTTCTTTGACATAAGCATTAGCACGCTTTTTAAAGAAACACAAACAAAACACAGGTGGTTGCTAAGGTGACACAGTACCAGTCTGCATTTTACTTAATGTTCATCTGCCTCCTAAAACCATACACTTTCTTTTCTATCAATTTGCTTTTCTATATATGAGAGGCCTAAGCAGCATGATTCCTATTCTATCTGAACATTTGAAAATCCAACTAGCTTTAGGAAATTAGAATTTATTGGTGGAATAATGGAACAATTCATGAAATGAAAGCTCAGAAATGAGAACTGGAGAGGCCTGGACACAGCTTCAGCAAATAGACTTTTTTTTTTCTTTCTGACTCTCTCTCTCTGTACTGGAGATTGAACCCAGACTGAATCCAGGGATTTATACTTTCTAGGAAAGTGTGTTACTACTTTGTGACATCACCAACCCCTTTTTTGAATTTTTTATTTTAAGACAGTCTCTTGAAGTTATCCAGACTGACTACTAACTACCTCAGTAACTGGGATTACAGGTGTAAGTCATTCCATTTGGCACATGCTCACTTTTAATCTCCTGCATGGTGCTCTTTCTGGGTGCTATTTTTAGTCTCTCACACTGACATGTTTAGTATTCATGTAAATATGGAACTATACTTAGAGAGGAATTAGAAAAATCCAGGTTGTTATGGTCTGTGTCTAGATGTTCCCCCAAAGCCTCATGTGGTAAGAGATAGCTGGATCTAGAGTGTGTGATTACTAAATTGATCCATTGATCGGTTTGGCATTGTTCTGCTGGGATCAAGGATGTGAGACTGAGATTGGGGGGTGGGAGTGTGGGCTGCCCTGGGGGCAGGTAGCCTAGATAAAAGATACAGGAAGAAGCTAACTAGCTGCTTGTTTGCATCACTTATTTACATACATTCCTTGCATTTCCTTGCTTTACTTTGCTGCGGCTGGCCGGCCTTGCCTCTGCCATGCTGCCCTGCCTCGGACCCAGCGGACTATAGACTGAAACCTCTGCAGACTGTGAGCTAATAAACCTTTCTTCCCCTAACTTTGGGTGTCGAGTATTCTGTCCCAACAATGAGAGAAAAGTAACTAAAACACAGGTTAAGATGTTGATCACATGGCAAGCACCAACTCAGGTTAGAAGCAGATTCTCAACTATTAATGTAACCTTGACCAGGAGTCTACTGGCTGTGGGATTGGAGCCCCGCACTCTGCTTGAATGGACAAAGTGATGGATCCTCTTATTAAGATGAAGTATCATTACCAGAAGAAGGGGTGAAATATTTTGGGCAGACTAAAGCAGCATATATTCAAAATACAACAAAATATAGTATTCTAAAACATTATAAAGCTCACAAGGATAGGCACAGCAAAAAGTTTATTTAGAATTTCTTTCACAATAATTTGCCTCTGGAATAAATTGAACAACTTCTAATCAAGAGAAGATTTAGAAGGATTATCTTATTCAGTGTTTTCTAAATCTTGTCTTTACACGAAAGCTTCGGTAGACCTGGAATGACTCTCAGTGAGGACAATTCTTACTGAGTTATTCTAGTTTTAAACTTCAAAAACTACTTTGGAAATAGGTCTGAATAAAATTCTGTAGTCCTCCGGTGGAACACCCTAAACAAGGCAATTATAACACTTCCTGAGGCTACTAGGAACTGCATCCATTTAAGCAGATACTTGAATGTGTAGTTCTTTTCCTCTTTTTTCATGGAACACAATTGGTGCTGGGCAGCTATATTATATCACTCCAATAAATAGATGCTCATTTCTAAAGACAGTCTTTCTCCCTGGACACCATGTCTGAAGGAAATCATTTTAACCAGTGATGCTCTTCTCGGATCAGTATTTCTTGGTGATATGTATTTACTAATGTAGCTCATCAAGATTTCAAAGATATTTATGTTAATGTGGAAAAATAAATGGAATTTCTGACTGACTCTTTTTATTTTACTATAGGAATCAATATAGCAGACAGGTAATTATGGTCTGAAATGGGTATTTTGTAATTTGAAATAAATGATGCTGGCTAATGGCAAAAAGACAAGTGAAGAGGCAACTATGAAATCCCTGCAGGAAGTGGGGAGACCTACTAACAGGGGTGTAAACACAACAAAAATGAAAAGGAAGATGTTGTCTAATTCTTACAAACAACATGTCTATTTCTGTAAAATGTTACAGTGACAAAAAAGCCATATTGAGAAAAACTTATTAATAACAAGAGATTTAAGAGTGATTGAGTTTCTAACTGGAGATTAAAAATAAAACCTCAATAGCTATGAAATACATTGCTAGAGAGATTAGCTACCTGTCCAGTGAGTTTCAGGTAACAGAGTCCTTCACTGATAACTATGAATGGACAACCAAGAATAACTAGAAAGGTGAAGCGACACAGTAGACCAGACCAAGATTAACAAATGTACAAATTCAACTCAGAGGAATTAGAATATAAGCCAAATGATCAATATGAAACCAGCTTTATCGAACATGAGACTCAAATATCAAACAGTCACATTTCCCAGCATTCCCACGGCACAAAGGAAGAGAAATTACTTGAAGTCAATGTCCAATTCAAACTCTGAGAAGGCCCAAGGGACTGCTCTCCCAAGACCCCTCAGTGTAAGAGTCACAAAAAGACATCCCGAACTGAAGGTTCTGTGACTTTTTATTGATAGAACAAGGAATCAAGGATAAACAACAAAAGAAAGAAATCTGTGCAGAAATTCATGTAGGGGACAGGGGAAGGACAGGGGAAGGTCGGTGTGGTCTGTTACGTGATTGACCTTAGAGCCAGTCTAAGTTGTAACTAGGAGTGTGGGATGGAGAGGGACAGAGCCTTCCTTCCTTAAGGCAATGTGTTGTGACCCTACTTGGACTTGTGGCCCTGTGGGCTATCTTTTACTCTCTAACCATGAATTCCAGGAGGTTTTGGGCACATGGCTCCAAAAATCCCTTATCTCTGCATGTCTATCTCATACATACCTCTAACCAACGTCCCCACATGGAACAGCCTACAGATATTATTGTCATTTTTTTTTAACCTCAGAGGTATCATAGCTGTTCTAAAGAGTAGAAAGTGTCCAAGTTACAGAAGGGCTGATGTAGAAGTTCAAAAGAAAAGGTAGTTCTAAATGGTAACTGTGAAGCCAGCCTAGAAAGCAACTGACAGTTAAAATAAGAATTATTAGATTTCAGAAAAATATCTTTGAAGTGGGCTTTTTATACAAATATATGTTTACCTAGTCAGCGGGCCTTAGTTGCTATATACAAATGGTTACTTAGAGAGTACATGGGGAAATATGTAAATAAATAAGTATATTATAAATCTGTGTTCTTCCTCCTTCTCCACCCTTTCTTTCAAAAGTCAAAGCATTCCTTAAAAATACTTGAGAAAGGAAAAAAAGTTCAACCATACTGCATACAAATGTAAGAGTCATGAATAGAATAAAAAAAGTGTATATGCATACATATGCATTGTGAGCAAAGATTTGGAAGGATAGAAGGAAAGAAGTTGTATAAGTATCAACATTTGTGACAAAAATAGACTATATTTAATATGGACAAATTATGCACAAAAGTGTATTTATAAAAATGTATGGACAATATGGACAAAAATGTGTGTACATAAAATTTATAACTATTGAAATAATTACATGAAAACAGAAAAATAGACTATTTAATGCATAGAAGGGAAGTAGACTTATTTTCGTGCTACATCTTTCACTACTGATCAGATTTTACTATGCAGCACATGTATTATTCTTATAACACTGATAAGGAAAATTGAACAATACCAAAATAAAATGACATCCAGAAAGTGTTGTTGAAAATATGATTAGTAAAAAGAAAAAAATGATGTTGGTCACACTCGTTACTTCTGGAGCTAGCAGCCTAAGACTCATATACACTCATTAGTCGTCATCACCTATGCTTTGCCGCTCATAAAGCAGTTGTTTTACCTCCCGGACAGCTTTGCTTGTCTAACTCTGATACCATGTTCCAGTCAGTATTTTTTA
>PVJO010028702.1:0-17770 GCA_004026905.1 Hystrix cristata
GAGGAGTACTAGAAGGAAAGAAGGGGAAAAGCAGAAAGGCAACAGGGGAGAGAGGGGAAAGGGAAAATATGGAAAATGATGAATGAACCTGCTGTAAATAGGGAGGGAGGGTGCAGAGGGGAGGGGGGAAGAGGGGGGAGAACCAAGATACATCATGTATAGGTACAGAATTAATGTAATGAATGTGACCATTGTATGTCGAATGTACCAATACATGTTCTTGGTTTAAAATAAAAAAAAAAAAGGCAGGGGCCCTAACCTATCGATTATCACTTTAAATGTAAATAGTTTAAACGCACCAACTAAAGTACAAAGATTGGTAGACTGGATAAAATTTTCAACCTAACTGGACAGCTGTCTATAAAAAGCTCATGGAAAACGTAATGCTGTAGATAAAGTGAAAGTAAAGGATAAAAATTCATGCAAACATTAATCATAAATAAGTAGAACAAAGATTTGGGTGTACAAAGGGATAGGGCAAACTCCCCAGGAAATCAGAGGGATGACCTTCAAAGTGAGGGGCAGCACTCGCCTCTGTATATACCATGGACCTCAAAGTTAGTGGTCAGATTTGTTTCTTAAGCTTGATGACTGATACACAGGTAAATAGGATACTTTTATTTTTTAGAGTATGTATACATTCTGTGAATTTATTTTTATGTTCGATATTTAATAAAATATTTTAAACGATCTTAAGATAATAAATTACTACCTTCCCATGTGGTAGATGGAATCTCATGGAGCCTTAAACATTTTTTTCATTCTCCTAAGCTGGTGGTGGAAGCACAGAGTGATAGATCAATACTCCCTACCTAGAGTTAGCACCCAGAATCTATTCTTTGGTGGAAACATAAACATAAACATAAACTCTTTATTGTTTGCTGTTTCAAACAGGGATGATAGAAACTGAGGACGCAGGCTGAGGGAGGAGATGAGGAAGAGCTTTAATGGTTGGTGCCCCTGAACTGAGCCTTAGAAGACAATTACGGTGTGGTGCACGAGGAAGGTGTCCCAGGCAGCAGCTGCCGCAAGGACAAGGCTTGGGGGCAGTCATCTGTGGCTGTGTGCAAAGACACAAAGGACCTCAGTGTCGCTGTTTGTTCAGATGAAGGGCAGCATGCAGAAATAGCACAGATGGTTTGCTAAGTCTGCTCATTTTCCACTACTTTCCTCCTTCTTTCTACCAAATCCCTCTTTACAAACAAAATGATGTCTTGAGGTTCACTGAGATTCAAACTGCCAACATATAAGACCAGCTTCTAGCAAAAGGGCTTCAAATATCTTCTGGCATGAAAAGCAGCAATTAGAAATCACGTGGAATTGAGGGGACAGTGAGCAAGTGAGCAGTAATCATACATGTACGTGGGCAGCGCTGCCTCGCCTCCCGACGCCCGGGCTCCTTGGGAGTCCTGAGCCATGGCCACCCTGCCAAGGGCTGCTCTCCTGTGGCAGAAAGAGGCGAGCAGCCAAAGGGTCAGGTTTCCCACTTGCCAAGGAAGCCCGCGCCACAAAGCCACAGGCCGGGCTGCTCGCAGGAGGCAGGATGGAAGGCCGGCCACCCTCTCTCCACCCACAGCACATGCCAGAGTTCAGACGGCTGAGATGACCTCATCAAACCCTGAGTCACGCTGCACAAGCGGTGACTTTGCCTGACCGATATTTTGAAATTTTGAAGAAAAGCAGGATTTTCCACACTGTGCATCAAATCATCCCGCGTCCTTCCAGAAGGGAAGCTCCAGAGAAGGCCATCCACACACGTCTGGTCTCATCTGCTGCTGTTCTTCTCCCAGGTCGAGTACCCAGTGACTCCACATCCCAGCCAGGGCTCAAATTAGTGTCCAAGGTAAACCCAGGCGTCGGTTCGGAAGGAACGAATGCAAGTTTGGGCCACGTCGATAGATTCTATTACGGGTGGCTTCATTCCACCCATGTATGCAATCACTCTCCCCACAAGTATTTACAGAGCAATTACTGTGCGCCAGGTTCCTGTCTCATCAAGCTCTGGGCTCTGCAGGGTCACACAGTGTGAGCAAACACAAGGCTGCAGGCCCATTGGTGGCTGGCTAACATTAATCAGAAATAAGTAGAACAAAACAAAGATTCAGGTACACAAACAGATACGGTAAACTGCCCAGGAGAGCAGAGGAATGACCTTCCAGTTGAAGGTCATTCCTTCACACTGTGGACTGGAGAGGGGCTGAGGGGCGGGGAGAGGAATGGGGAAAAAAGTAGAAGATACATCATGTAAAAAGGTGTTACTATGGTGTTACTACTTATATCTACAATGTACCGCTAACATTAAAAAACTAAAATTAAAGAAAAAGCAAGGGGCTGGGGATCTAGCTCAGTGGTTAGAGGGATTGCCTCCTAAGCACAAGGCCCTGAGTTCAATCCCCGGCACCAGAAAAAAAAAAAAGAAAAAGCATAGTTCAAAATGATTATCATTCATTTTATCTAGAAGGTAACACACATAGCTGGAGAAATCTGTGAGATCCGTGGGTGACATCAATATCAATTTGATGGTTGTGATATTCCACTGGAATTTTTGCAAAATGAAAAAATGGTACATAAGATTAAAACTTCTTGTAAATGTACAATTATCTCAACAAAATTTCAATGAACTATAATAAGATTTTCCCATCAACTTTTTCTAATAAATTTGAAAACTCAGATAAAAGAAATTCCCAGAACAAAAAGGAGTCTTGTTAAAACTGATACCAGAAGAAGTTGAAAATCTGAATAGTTCCATGTCTAGTAATTAGATTCAGTGGTAACTGAAAACCTTCCACAAAGAAATCTCTAGGTCCACATTGCTCTGAATTAAATTCTTTGAGCCATTTTTAAAGTAGAGAATCAATATTCGCCAAAGTATTCCAGAGAATAGAAAGGTCAGAATACCTGAAAGATGAGAAATCAGACAAAGAGATCACAGGAAAGGAAGTTTTTAACTTAATTTCGCTCATAAACACAAATGGCAGCAATTAAAATTTAGCAGATGGAGTCCAGAGTGATGGTATATGGATAATACACGATAACTAAATTTATTCCAGGAATGCAAAGCTGTTTTGACATCAAAAAAGCCAATCGGTATAACTTACCACATTCAGCACGAATAAAACAGAAAAACCCATATGATCATCTCAATAAATGCAAAAAAAATTCCTAAAATTCAACAATTCATTGTGGGGGAAGAAAAACCTCTTTTCCAACTGTGAATCGGGGAAACTCCCTCAAGTTAAGAAAGAATACCTAAAACGAAACCAAAGAATTACAACAAACATCGTATTTAATAATATAATAATAATGAAACTTTCTTCTTGGCAGCGAGAATGAGAAAAAGGGCCCTGACCAGAGAACTAGAGGGGGAAGCATGAAATCCGGGAAAGGGGAAAAAGAACCCTGATTATCTGAAAAGGTCAACCGCCAGGTATGCTGGAAAACAACCTGAAGAAAGCGACGGTGGGTCTGCGGGCGGGACGAGTCACACCGTGAAGACTCCAGCTCCCTGCCGGAGGAGCTGCAGAGTCAACGCAGCTCCTGGGAAACTTCCAACAGAATAACCAAGTGTAGTTTGAAAAGCAAAGCTAGAAAACTTGAATGACCAGACATTTATAACCTTATATACAGCGACAGGAAGCAAAACCGTGTGCTATTAGCACAAGGATAGAAAAAAGACCCAGACTAATGGATCGGAATGGCGAAACCACGAACAGACCCCAGACCTGGTCCGGCCACGTGGCCAGGGCAGGCTCAGGCTCCCGGCTGCCGGCTGCGCCCCTCTGCAGCCGGCCCCTCCAGCGCGCCTTCCGCAGAGGTGGGCAAGGACGACGCGGCCCGACCCAGCCCTCGGCTGTCTGAGCTGAGCTGAACCCACTGCTTCCCTCCGCAGCAAGCTCCTGTCACAGCCCCACACTCCCGGGTGGGAGGGAACCTTAGTCCCCAGTGCAGAGCCGGCTCGGGGCTGTATTCAGAGATGGGGCCGCCCAGGGCTAGCCGGTTTCAGGAGAAGGGTGATCATGGGCCCAGTCCACTCTTGCCTGTCTCTTCCGCACCTGCAGGCACCTGCTTGCTCCTTCGCTTCCCACGGGTCACGCTGCAGCACAAATGCCCGGTCCTTGGGCTGCCCGGGCTCCGCAGCGGTGAGCCAACATCTCCTTCATAGTTACCTGGTCTGCATGGTTCTGTTACAGCCACAAACAGCAGGCAGCCAGCATCCTGGGGTCTCCCCACGGGGTCCAATTCCATACCCCGGAACACCGCATGGGACCCTCCTTAGGAATCTGACCGCGAGACCACAGCACGGGGCGGGCACGGGGAGGGCAGGACTGATTTATCATGCTTCTCTGGACATCAAGTCCCTGCAGGCGAAGCACTAGATTTGTTTGTTTGTGCCCAGAGCACAGCTCAGAACGATGCTTTCCAAAGTCTGAAGAGCTTGAGCGGCCTGGGGAGAAGGGAGCGAGGAAGAGGACAGAGGGAGAGGGCTGGGTGAGCTCCGCTTCCGCCCAGCTGGGCGTCCTTTCCTTCGGCCTCAGCTCCGGCTCAAAGGCCATTTCGAATCCTCTTTTCGCTTGAGAAAGGCTGGGAGGCGCTTCGTGTCCTCCTTCCTCGTGCTTCCCTGGGAGCTGTCCCTGGAGCTTTCTGCCCGGTGGACCGCCCGGGATCGAAGCCCCGTCCCCCAGGGAAGGGCCCCCGGTGACGCAGGCCCAGGCTCGGGGCTGTGCGTCCACAGCACTTGCCAGGCCACCCATCCTGTGAGGCCTTTTCTTTTCAGGCTGCAAGTTTATCCAACTTCCTCTTCTGTAATTTTCAAGTTAGGCGTTTCTGGAAGAGAGGCTGATGTCACAGGGCCTCGCTCCAGATGCTGTTTTGAAACCTGGTAACCACGGCAGTGCTGGAGGCTGCTCAGTCTGTTTGGGCCAATCAAGTCACGCCCAGCTGCAGGGCCCTGAGCAGGGGTGAGGACACTGGGCAGGTCCAAGAGCCCCTGCCGGAAGGAAGAGGTGGGGACTTGTGTGACCCTGAGCACCTCCAGAAGGGACACTGTGGCCAGCATGCCCTTCGCCCTCCCTGACCCGGAATCTCGGCCCCAAGGTCTGCCCGGGCTCCGAGACCCCACCACTCACAGTTCACAAGTGGACATTTAAGAATCGCCTGCCGCTTTCGAAGGAACAAAAGACCCAGGGGCCCGAGCTGGCCACCCTCCAGCCCAGGTCCCTCCTGAACTGAACTCAGCCAAGCAGGGTGTCCCCTTCTCTGCCCGCAGTGAGTCTGCCAGACCTCCGGGCAGGACACGGGTCCTTCGCACATGGCCACCTCTCTCTGGATCTGCAGCAGCCTGCTTCCCACAGCCACCATCGCAGGATGCCCTGCCCCAGGCCAGCACTCGCCCTCAGTCTCCTGGCACATCTGGAGTCACCTGTGGGTCCCTTCTCCATCCTCAGCTCCTGACCTCTTACACACTGTCCGGCATGTGGAAGGGACTCAGCAAGTGCTGCTGAATTCAGTAAATACTTACTCAGAACCATCCTGCATCCTTAAAAATAGAAATAATCATATTTATCAAGCAATCATTACGCGGGTCACAGTGGGACAGGTGGGCTTTCTCACGGGAAGCTACGACCGTATCTTCGTAAAACCCAAATGAGGTTTATACTGTTATTAACATCCTCAGTTTAATAGGTGAGAAGAGCATGGCTGAGAAAGGCAAAGTCACACAGACAGGAGTTAGACTCTAAGCTAGACCATCAGAGAAGGGACCCCGAATCTCTCAGCCCTTCGCCCGAGTGTCCCAAGAGCAGTGATACTGCTGGGACTGGCTTCCTTTCAGGGGTTTGGGAGACCAAGGAAAACAACATGAGAACTGTGATATTTTTTTTTTCTTGAATCACAGTACTCGGTACGCAAGGATCACGAAGAGACGGACAAGGCAAAGCGTACCCTTGACCCCGCCCCACCGTCCCCCTGCCCTGCTGCTGTGGCCAGGTGAGGAACGGAGCCTGACTCTAGCCCCTCCCTCGGCCTCCACTGCCCCTCCAGCAGTTCCCTCCACCAGGACTCCTCTGCCACCCACTCCTGCTCGTGAAAGCCTGAGTCTCCCAGGGAGCACCCCACCTTCCCGCCCCTACTGGAGCCATGCTAGACACCAAACCTGCCCCCTCAGGGCCTGGGCCCAAGAGTACAGCTGGAGCCAGCTCTTCTCCCTCCCAGTCCAGCCGGCGCTGCCTGGAGACCAGACCCCCGGGCCGAGTGCTCCGCCTGGCCGGCCTGGCATGCACAGCCCCCTTCTCCCCGTTCCCCGCTCCTTCTGAAACAGCTCTGACCACGTCACCCCACGGCACCCCTCCTACTCAGAGGGTCCCTTGTCCCTGCTGCAGCACTGCCCCACCCCGCCTGCCCGTCCATTGACAGCCACGTCTTTACAGAAGCCTGGCGGTCACCTTTCCAAGACAGCATGACCTCCTCCGGCCGGCTCTCCACCCCTCTTCTTCCTTCCTGCTTCCTCCTCTCCTGTCACTATGGGCTTGATGTGCTGTCATCTATCCGGTCCCCGATTCCTGTGTCCCCAGGTGGAGCAGAAGGCCCTGAGGCAGGGAGGCGTCTGCTTTGCTCACCTCCAGGACAGGAGAGCTTGGAAAGTGAAGATGCCACCCAGACGTATGTGCGCCCTGCCTGGGCGGCTCCTGCCCCCACCTGTTTCTCACAGGGTGTTTTTCACTCTGCTCAGTGACTGACACATAGTAGGTGCTCAAGAAATGCAAGTCCACTCAAGAGCCAGCTGGGATCTTGAAATGACTGTGGAACTTCATTTATCTGGTCACTCATCGGGGACCTTCTTATCATCATTTACAGATGCGCCTCTCCTGTGGCCCACTGTGTAAGCGTCTCATCACTCTTGGCCACCTGAAGCTTGACCAACCTTCCCCAGACCCATGAGAATGCTGGATTCTTCTGCTACTCCACCAGGTAAGTTCAAGGTGCATCGACAGGAGTCACATCATGGGTGACAGAGAGGCCTGGACTGGGTGGGGACCAAAAGGATGCCGCCCTCCTTCCCTGAAAATAAGGCCTAGCTGGAAAATAACCAGCCTTGAAAGCTGGAGATCAAAGACGCCAGGCCGGTCAGCCCGCCCTGCCTCGCCTGCCTCACAGAGCAGCCACCGAGCAGAGAACAGTGATGGCAGGAAGGCAGGACAGACTGACTGGGCTGGCATCTTTGATCTCCAGGTTTCAAGGCTGGTTATTTTCCAGCTAGGTCTTATCTTCCGGGAAGCACAGTGTTCGAAGATCTGAAGTTCACTGAGGCTCCCCTCCGTGTGCCGCGTAACATTGCCTGATGCTCTTCACGTGGTCAGGTGCTCGAAGGTGCTTGGCCCTTCCTCCCCAGCACTATCTGCCTCCCACAGTCACGTGACTGCCCGAGGCCAGTGTAGGCCCCAGGGGACGCCCGGGGCTGGCCTGTCCCCCAGTGCACAGCACTGTCGCAGTCACCTGGGTCCCACAGGACCTACAGTGTCAGTGCCCTTTCAGTGACGGAAGTGGAAATATGACCCAACAGAAGAGCACACAGTCTGAACTCTGGCAAGTCCCCAGACACTACTTCATCCCTCCTTCCAGTTTACAGCTGCACTCGTCACCCTCCACCACACCCATGTTGAAATTGGCCTGGGACTCCTGGAAAAGGTGCCCAACTGGCACTCAGGGAGCGGAGCCCTCGCCCTGGGCACCTGGAAGCCCTCAGTCAGGTGCGAACTGACTGCCCGTCGCGGGCCCGTCGCACCTCTCCACAGGTGCAAGCTTCCCGGGGCATCGATCCCCGCACTGGCCTCTCCCTGCAGGGGTCCAGGCTCAGGGCACCTCGGGCTGACACAGTGCTCTGCAGCAGCTCTCCAGCAAGAGTTGTGACTGAGCCTGATTCCCTGCCACGCCCACTGTTAGGTTCCAGGAGGCCCAGACTCAACTCTTCCCTGGCTGTTGTTCAGAATTCGAGCCCCTCGGCTCCTTGACCTTCAAATGCGTGGACTTAAAGACTTCAGTTCACAGCCCCAGACCCCAAGTGCAGGCTCTGCTGGCCCACAAGCCTCGCACGTACCTTCATGAAGAATATCTTCCTGCAGCTCTTGCCTCGATCGCTCCCTGCTGCCTGGAACTGAGCAGCCTCCGGAGCTGGCCGGGCCTCCGAGGTGTCTGCCAGCTGCTCAGCGGAGTGGAAACGCCCCTCCTCGCCCTGGCCCAGCGGACTCTCACAGGGCTCAGGGCACTTCTCATCAGGGCTGGAACCGTCATCCCCCGTCCTGGCATTACAGAGGATCAGGGAGCGGGAGATGGACCGGAACTTGGTGGATTTTCGGCTCTTTGCAGAACGGCTGTGCGGCTCCATCCTTAGAGAGAAAGTGAAGCCGCCCTTCTTCCTTTCCTGGTCCCTGACCCTCGGCAGACGGGTGGCAGCTGAACTGGGCTTAGCCCCCACTTCACAAGTCCCTGGAGGAGAGAGGAAATGGGAAGAAGCAACGTGACTTGCTGCTGGCGAGTGGGGCAGGACAGTCCGGGAACCGGGCCCGGGTGCTGGTGCCCGGGAAGCAGTACTGGTTGGCAGATCATCCCCCGGGGTCACCAGCCTTTCCAGTCTTCTGCCACATGGGGCTCAGTTACACCAGGTGGTCACTGCCCCTGTGCTCCAGGCTCATGGGGACCAAGCACAGCACGCCTCTTGTCCAAGCCCTCTTACTGCAGATAGGGAAACGGAGGCACGGGGCCATGTATCAACCCAAGGAACTGGCAGAAGAGCCCCTAATTAGGATCTCAGGAGAGAGTATGGAGGTCACAGCCTCCAGCACTTTGAGGTTTCAATTTGGAAACCAGCCTTCAGGCAGATCCTGCAGGGAGCTCAGCCTACAGAGCATATGAGAGGGGCAAGGAAGACCAAGCCCCACTCGCGTGGCCGCCTCTTACTCCTCCTTGTGGCCCCTCACAGCTCCATGGGGACCCCAGAGCCTGAGGACAGCGTTGTCGCAAGTTCTTCCTTCACAGACAAGAGCCCGGACCCAGGAGGCTGGGGTCCCGCCCAACACCCCTGCCAGGCTTGAGGAGCGGGTAGGGGGAGGTGAGGCATGCCGAGCACCTGCCGTGGCCCAGCGAAGACACTTGCCCTTCCCGGGGCCAAGGTCACACTCTGCCACCGCAGCTGCTGCGGGACTCCTGCTCCATCCCCAATCCCCGGACCACAGACGTCCCCCACTCAGCACCACGGCTCGGTGCCGGCCAAGAGCCTCTGCCAGAACCAGGAGCTGCTCTGCTCGGCTCAGGACAGGACCGCAGAGACGCCCACATCCCCTAGCCAGAGAAGACCGCTCTCCAGGCTGAGCTGCACGCGCGCGGCGTGCCGGCATTAGCCCTTTGCGTTTATGCCCTCGCCCACCACCCAGCAACCGTGAGTTAAGGAAGGGACCAGCCCTGGACATCCTGCTGCATATCGGCCACTGCGCCTGAGGCTTCCGCCGTGGTTAACTCGGGGCTGGCCTTTTCCGTCAGCACCCTCTTGCCAACACCCTGAGGTCATCTTCTAGGTCCTTGTAGCCCACATAATGGCAAAAGGCAGCCGGGGAGGGTTGGATGCACACCGCGCGGGACCTGCCATGGTGAGCAGGCCAGTGCGACCCACCAGCTGGGCCCGCCTCTGTCGGCAGTTGCTTACAGGTCGTCAACCGTCGACCGGGCTTTCTAAACCCCGCCACCGTGCGCCGGGCTGCTTGACCCTTCAGTCCTTGTAAAACCTGCCAGAGGGCCCATCAACTCCCTCATTTTACAGACTGAGTTACAAGGAGGGCAAGTCACTTTCTGAGTATCACACAACGAGGCTGGGCATGGTGGTTCACTCCTGTAATCCCAGCACTCTGGGAGGCCGAGGCAAGAAGATCGCAAGTTCAAGCCCAGCCTGGGCAACTTGGTGACCTAGGGAGACCCTGTCTCAAATAAAAAAAATACAGGGATGAAGATGTATTTCTGTGTGAAGGCCCCCCAAAATACCACCCCTACCCCAAAAAAAACCACAGAGCTAGAAGTCAGTGAAGGCAAGAATTAAACCAGCATCGACTCTGGGGCCTGGACCCTCTACTCTGCCTCTAGGCTGTCACTGATTACCGCCCCTCTTGTTAGCCTCCATCTGTCCCTCTGTGCTGAATCTTTGTCACAGCCAGCGAACACACTGGTGTTTCAAATGGTGGAGACTCGGGTCCAGTCACTGCCCCGCACTCCCCATGCCCTCTCCTCCCAAACTCCAGCCCCAGCCAGGGTCGGGAAGCAGGTGCCAGCGCTCAGGCTTGGAGACCCTGCTTTGGGACTGGTTTTTTCTTCACTGCAAGCCTTCCTTTTTGGGGTCACCTTTCCCATCCACACTGCCAGCACCCCTCTGCCACCACCTCCAACACTCTGTGCGTCCAAATCCCACAGGAAGTCATGTCCAAGCCCAGACTCCCTGCAAATGTCCCTGCACCCTAATGTCCTTCATCTGGGTCCCTGCACCCGAACGTCCTTTGTCTTGGTCAGCTCGGTAGGATGCCACAGTCCCCCAGAACTCGGGAAGTGTGCCAGTGCACGTGTGTGTGTGTCACCAGCGCACATGTGTGTGTGTGTTGCCGCCCGCTAGCGTGCTCCATTTGCCATATGAAAACGGTAAAGACGGTCAGTTCTGTGTTAAAACCCTTTTCTGGTACTAAAAGGGGGGTGCTGCCAATATGAGTTGCCGAGGGCCGCCACGCAGAGAGGGCTGCCTGTGGGGCCAGCATAGAAGGGACAGAAGTCACAGGGGTGGGGAGAAAGCAGGGAACAGGAAGGGAGACAGAGAGGAAGCGTGAGGGGGTCGCAGTCCAGAGGTCATCATAAGAGCACCTAGATGCAGCCGTGCCTGAAACCACATCCATCCAATGCAGTTACAGAAACCAGTAGATCCCCGTTTCTGGCTCTAAAAGACAATGGAATAATGGTTCTCCTCTCTGATCCTGTGGGCATGAGGCATGGAAAGCAATGACATCCGGGTCTGAAAGAGCTTTTGAGTATTTCTTATCTCACGCCAAGCCTCAGAGAGGAGCATGACCCCCAGTCAAAGCTTGAATTCTCCTCACCCCACCCCCCTGGGGCCAGGATCTCGGCTCTTGCTCCCCTGAGCATGCCACAGTCCCCGGGGCTCTCCAGTGCAAACCCCTTCCCCTCTAGCCTCGCCCCTGTGGGAAAGGTCGCGGGGGAGGGGAGGGCAGCAGAGGGAGGCAGGCCTGCCGGGAGCGCACAGCCTGACCCCTGGGCGGGATGGCTCCTGCTGCTGGCCGGGGCCAGAGCAGGTCAGAGAGCAGGCTCCCCCAAGCCACGGCGGCACCACGGTGTCCCGCTGGCCAGGGAGCTCAGCTGGGTGGCACCTCCTTGTCCTCCAATTGAACAGGAGGATGCTGCTCCCCCAGAGGCAGAAGGGCCGAGCCAAAGCCCAGGCGTCCAGTCTGGGTGACCACAGTGTACTGCCAGCGGGTGGGGCACCCCACAGGGGAGTGGCGGCCCTTCCCAGCAGAGGGGTCTGGAAGCTTCTCCTCCCTCCCCCTTCCCTCCCTCCCTCCCTTCCTCCTCTCCACTTCCACTCTCCCTCCCATACATAGTCCCCACTGAGCAGTCGCTGGCTGAGGCCATCGCCCTTCCTTGGGGCTGAGACACCTTTCATTGTCTGCAGTCCTTCCAGAGGGTCGCTACCCACGTGAGGAAAGGGGAGCCAGTCACTCAGATGCGCGCCACGTTTCTGAACTCTCCATGGCGACTTCATCCTCGCTCAGGGGAATTGAGAGTTGGGCCGCTGCAGCCCCCCGGGGCGCTGCGGGTTTGAACTGAGCAGTGACTCCTCGGTTAGGAGCGAGGGGAGCGGCGTGCAGCTCTGCTCCTTCTGCACAGTCTCCAGAAGAGTCCCGTGGGGCGGGTGGGGGTCTGTCCCTGCCTTGCACACAGGCTGGGAGACCACGTGGCACCTGTGGGCCTCAGTTTCCCTTCCAGCCAGGTGAGAGATGGTTTTATACCTGACGTGGGTCCTCTCTGCCCTTTCCCTGGTTGGGAGCAACTCCAGCTCACTGCCTCTGTGTCCCCAGAGTGAGCAAGGCCGGGCCTGGCCCTCCTGCTTGGGAGGATGGAGGCAGCTGACGTCCCCAGAGCTGCAGGCACCTGGAGGCAGGTGCGCTCAGCAAGGCCTGGGCTTCCCCTGCAGCTCGCAAAGGCCTCCAGGAGGGCAGAAGTCAGGGCTGCTCATGAGGGATCCCGATAAACTCAGGCCAGCACCGCGCAGCTCTGCCGCAGACCAGGGCTTGCTCCTCCTGAGCCCTGCCCATGACCCGCAGAGGGAGGGGATGGAGCATCGGGCCGATTCACAAAGCCACACTCGGACACCCACGCCTGCTGTCTGCGATCCGGGGCAACGCCAACAGGAGTACAAACGCACTGCCCAGGACTCAGAGGCCACAGAGGCCCCCAGTCCCCTCGCCGCTCTGCGGCTTGTTGTCCGGGCAGCCCGAGGAAAGTATTTCACACCCTTATGGCTCCCTGCTTCCCCCAAAATAAGATCTAACCCGAAAGTCAGCGCCAGTATGATTTTTCAGGATGCTCATAACGTCAGTCTTACCCCCAAAATAGCCCCAGTTAAGCTCGTCAGCCAGATGGACGTATTTAGTACACCTGCTGCAACACACAATGAACGTATTGCATTATAACAAAATACTAAGATGTGATTAAATATAGACAAACATTATTGACCTTAATACTTCAAATGAATGATAATATAAATTATAAATAGGTATTTGTAAATACCCAAGCGGGCGCCTTTGGGCGAGAGGTGGACGCCTGTGAGAACAGATGAGCACCGACACAATGCACGAGCGCAGTGCGCACGCGAGAACGGACGGCCGAGGTGGTGTCTCAGGTGACGCTTCAGACTCAACATCTCGGGGGTGTAATGGGCGTGCTAACGCACTCGTGTGAAACAAAGAAATGTTTCCTGCAATTTTTCATCGCTCTCGTGTGGACCTTGACTGTCTTCCGACGTCATGCCTGTCACCTCTCCCAGCTCCTGAGTCTTCACTTAACACTGATGTAAAGGTAGTTTTAAAGGGAAGAAGAGCAATCACTGTAGATGAAGAAATAAGACATGCCCTGAAGATAAGCTCTAGCGTGTCTTTCCGAGCACAAATTAATATAAGACTCAGTCTTATTTTCAGGGAAATACAGCAGTTAGGCTCCCACACAATACAGATAATGATGCCAACCACTGTGAGTTCCAGAGAAAAATTGTTCTAAGAGGGCTTCTCTCGGTTACCTGGAACGCAGCCTGATTCAAACAAACAAAAACAAAAATGTTACTCAAAACGTAGTACACACCGGAAGTTTGACTAAGGGTGGCCCGATTTCCTTGGATGTCTAAGTGAATAGGAAAGAGGGGGAAATGAGAAAAACGTAGTGAAAGAGGATAAACAACCTAAACTTACATCGATGGGACGTTTTGTTAAACATATTACGGTACACTTATACAATGGAATGCTATACAGCTAGTAAGAAGAATAAATTAACCTACAGACATGGAGAGTTAAGCACAATATATTGTAAGACTACCACACACTACACAATAGTTTGATGTATACATATATGCACGCACTCTTAATTACAGCATTATTTACTGTATGGATAAACATTAAGTTTTAGAAGGCAGAGGAAGGTTCTGGAAAATGGTATTTATGAGGACCTTTTCTTTCCTACCTCCTATACTTGAATCCTTTTTGCAGCACCTATGTTTCACATTTATGATCAGAAAATTTTAAATTTTGTCTTTGGGAGAAATAAAAAAATTTACGACCAATTTCTACCAGCTAGTAGTTCTGAAATAATTTCTAAAATGTCGGGCTGAAATACTAGCTGGGATTGCCTCAGATTTACAGACAATTAGCAGGGAAAATCTTCCAATATAGGAACTTTTTTTAAAACATTGTTTTGTTTTTATATGTGTTCAAATTTTACTTTCAGAACTTTAACCAAACTTTATATTCTTCTGCATATAAAATACAGGCTCTAAGTATCTCTAATTACACTTATTTCTGAACATTTTTGTTTCATATTTTCAAGCGAATCACTGGTCAAACATATTTTCTAGTTGTTTATTTAAAAAGTTGTGAAATTGTATGTTTGTTTCGTAACTGGAGAGCTTGTAGATGTCAAATACATCACTTACTAGTTCTAATAGTTATTCGATAGTTTCAGTTTCCAGTCATGTGATCTCTGAAAGTTAGCAAATTTCATTTAGAAATATTTCTAGCATTTGTTTTATTTTTTAATTTTGCTGATGAGCGTTTCCAGAATATTAGTAAGTTAGGAGACAATGCAGGGTTGCGTGTCTTTTTCCAGACATTAATAGAAATTCCTCTAACATTTTCTGGTAAGTAGGATCTTGACTAATATATTAGGACAGGATTTTTTTATCATATTAAGGAAATATAAGTTACTAATTTTAACTTGGAGTGCTTTGTCACTACAAACTGTGGTTGTTTGCTAAATGTCTTTTGGCTTGTTGGCACTGCATGTATCTCTCCCCTTCTGATGCGGGACTGACACCCGCGGCCTGTTGTTGCATTGTGCCATCAGCCCACACTGGCACCTGTTCCCGGGGAGCAGCAGGGAACTTGCAGGACTTTGTTTAGAATCATCACGTCAAGTCCACAAATAGAAGTGCTCTGCCCACTCACCTGTCGGGGTCTTAGGTTTTGCTGGTGTTGTAAAAAGAACAGGGAAGCCAGATCTCTCTTCCTACTTTCAGAAATTTAATAATTAAAATACATCTAGCCCCCCAAAACTTAAAACAATCTCTCTATAAATCATCTTTCCGACCTGGGATCAATTTTAGGTGTTCTCTGAAATCTTTTCCATGATTTCCTTGATTACTGGTCTGTTCAGTTTTAAAAAGCTTTTCCTTTGGTAGCTTGGACCACTTACCCGGTCACCAAACTGGTCTTTTACCCAGATTTGCAAATGCACTAATGCAGAGTGCATTAGTGCCCATCAGAAACATCCACTTTAAATCTTTTCTCTGAAACTCCACACGTGTGCCCTGCCCCTCGGCACCAGCCTGGTCCCTTCTTGGACTTCCCTCCACCTTGGCTTCCCGGGAGGACACAGTCCCAACAGCCCTTTTCAAGGGCTCATCCACTCCTCCTGTGGTTTGCTTTCCCCTGGATTTATCTCTGCTTTAGTTTTTCCTTCTTATCTTTAATATGCATTCTGTTTTTTATCTTCTATATTTCGTTTCTTATTTCCTTCAAATCCAGTCTTTCTGCTTTAGAAATTCAAGTGTGAAATTCAAGTGCCATGCTCCGTTTAGAGCCCAGGAAAACCCGGGTTCCCATCTCAGTCCGATTAGTCGCTATGGCTGACCCTGGCAGTCTACTTAAGCTTTTTTGTGACTTAGTTTTGTTTCCTATAAAATGGGGATATTATAGTAGCCATCGCACAGCAACTTCACAATAGTAAATTTAAATATAGGATGTCGATTTCTTAGCACAGTTTGTCGGGTTATTTTATTGCCGCTGTGGTCATTATCTTGATTTTTATTAAAGCTAGAAATTCTCCTCTGAGTATCCCTTTCCCATTGCTGGGTGAAAATACTTGTTACCCACAATTTAAAGGAGGAGCAGTTTAGTTTGGCTCAAGGTTTCCAAGGATTCAGCACCCAAGGCAGAAACATCATGGTGGAAGGGCAAGGCCGAGGGGGGCTGCTCCACTCAGGAAGCCAGGGAACACAGAGACGAGGGCGGGGGACACAGTAGGCCCTCCAAGGCGCACCAGGCCCCCGTGGCCTACTTCTCCCTGCTAAGCCCCGCCTCCTAACAGCTCAGTGGCTATGAACCCACCAGTGGGTGAATCCATCCATGAGGTCAGTGCCCCAGCGATCCAGTCACTCACTCCCCAGACCCCGCCTCTGACCACCCGCAGGTCCCTCAGTGTGCCATCTCTGGAGGGCATGTCATATTTCTTTGACATTTCATATTTAAACCCTAAGAAGTCTTTGGCCACAACCCATTAATTTTAAAAGATGGCGTTCTTACTACAATTATTTTGGAAATAGTCTGTAATTACAATTTTGATTTCCAGTTTAAACACAGTTCTTTGAAGACTGCTATTGTCACTGTTAATTTCATGTGGTTAAATTTTTATGAGAAAATTCCAGTTTAGTTACATCACGGCCACAGGCTGAGTCTTGGACATTTTTATTTGTTTGCATTTATTGAGGTCTACCTTCTAAGCTAGTATATCGTATAACTGTGTTAAGCACTCTGGGAACCATTGTCTATGCAGTCTGACACTGATCTATGTCGCCATGTGATATATGACCAAATATGTACACATCGGCACACAAACACACACACAGACCCTCACACACACACATGCACCCACACACTCACACTTATACTTTGGTTATCTCTATTTGGAAATTAGCTCAGTGCAGGGGAAACGTATCGCCCAGACAGTGCTTTGGAAAGAGAACAGGTCCCCTTCTGCACCCGCCACAGCGCTACACCCATCAGCTACACCCATCCTTGGAGGGCAAGGGTGAGTGAGAAGAACCGACAGGATGTGAGGCTGGACCCACTGCCCACCTGCGCCATCACACCTGCTAATCCACTCCAGAGGAGGAGGGACCGAGAGGGAGAGGGAGGCGCTGAGTCCGGGGCAGACCAAGGCCTGGGTGACGGGGCGAGGGTGGGCCACTTAGATTTAAAGTGCTCCTGCTGCTCGGGCTCCCCACCGTCCCAGACCCTACTGGATGTTTAAGCTTCTAAAATCTTTACTTAGAGTAAGAATTTACATTTTACATCAGATTACATCCCACACAAATTTGCATAAGATGTATAAATATGTGTGTATATGTATGATTATAACATGTAAGTAAAACAAAAGTGTCATGAAACAATTCCCTTTCTGTGGTATAACAAAGTAAAAACCTAAAAAAAAATCATAGATGATTTTGCTAAGAACATAATGCATTCTGATGTACCCTATTCTTTTTATTAAAAAGAAAAGATGGGTCTCAGCCCACTAAACTGACTTTCGATCCACTCCCGGGTCATGTTTGAACCCCGCTAGTGTGAAGTCGACTTCGATTTCTCACCCTGCTTTCAGGTGGGACGCTGGACCTGGCTCTTCATGTCACTCTCTCCCCTGGATCTTTCAGGAGGCCGTGGATCTTGTGTATTTCTCAGCATTAGCCCAGTGCCCTGCACGTTTCCAGATTTGGGGGCTGGGCTGGGCGCTGGAGTTGCCTGCTGGAATTTTTGACACGCCGATGCAAGACGGAGAACCTGCCCGAATTTATTGCCCCCTCACTTTGCAGCAGAGAGACGCTGGGGGGCGGCACGGCGTGTCCTGTCCCCAGCTTGCCCACGGGCACAGCCCACCTAGCTGCTGCCCTGTCCTTACCGGCTGGGCACGCCACATCCAAGGCAGAGGAAGGCCCACGCAGACTCTGGCATCTGGGCCGCGCCGCTGGCCCTCCCGGCCCCATGCGCTGACTCCGTCCAGTGAAACGCTCCCAACATTTGCAGGTGTGAGGAGTGCAGATGCCCCCCGCAGCCTGCTCCATGGACCGCACCCAGTACCCCCATCTGCTCAGTGCACTTCCGTGCAGAGACCCCTCCAGGTCTCTGGCCGACGCTGGGCAAACTTGTCTCCTTGACAAGCCGGACACAGACGCACCTTGATTTCAACAGAA
>PVJO010028703.1:0-17785 GCA_004026905.1 Hystrix cristata
TTTAAATATGCTGAACCATCCCTGCATCCCTCAGATGAATCCTATGGGGTTGAAGTGTATAATCTTCTTGATAATCCATTGGATTCTGTTTGCCAGTATCTTATTGAAAATTTTTGCCTCTGTGTTCATTAGGGAAATTGGTCTGTAGTTCTCTTTTTTGGTGGGATCTTTTTCTGGTTTTAGCATCAGGGTAATGCCTGCTTCCAGGAATGATTTGGGAAGTACTGCTTCCTTTTCAATTTCATTAAAGAGTTTGAGAAATAGTGGTATTAGATCCTCTCTGAATTTCTTGTAGAATTCAGCTGTGAAACCGTCAGGACCTGGTAGGTTTTTAATTACCTCTTCAATTTCAATGGCTGATACTGGGTTATTTAGTATTTTTAATCTCTTCTTGATTTAGTTTTGGTAATTCATATGTTTCTAAGAATCTGTCCATTTCTTCAGTGTTTTCCATCTTGTTTGAGTATAGGTTCTTGAAGTAGATGCTGATGATCCATTGGATTTCCGTAAGGTCAGTTGCAATTTCACCCCTTTCAATTTTTATTGCATAAATTTGGGTCTTTTCTTTCCTTTTTTTGATAAGATTGGCTAGGGGTTTGTCTGTTTTGTTTAGTCTTTCTAAGAACCAACTCTAATACTTGTTCCTTCTTTGTATTGTTTTCTTAGTCTCAATTGTGTTAAAATCAGCTCTGATCTTAATAATTTCCTCTCTTGTATGAACTTTGGGTTTGAATTGTTCTTCTTTTTCTAGATGTTTGAGGTTCAACATTAAATTTTTTATTTGCGCTCTGTCTGTCTTCCTGATGTGGGAGTTCAATGCAATGAATTTCCCTCTTAGTACTACTTTCATTGTATCTCATAGGTTCTGATATGTTGTATCAGCATTATCATTGAACTGAATAAATTACTTAATTTCTTCTTTAATTTCTTCTGTAACCCAGCTGTTTTTCAGAAGGATGTTATTTAGTTTCCATGTGTTTATGTGGTATTTTTGTTTTCTGTTACCATTGAACTCCAGTTTTATTGTGCTATGGTCTGATAGTGTGCATGGGATAATTTCAATTCCCTTACATTTAGTTAAACAGGCTTTATGAGCAAGTGTGTGATCTAATTTGGAGAATGTCCCATGTGCAGCTGAGAAGAATGTGTGTTCTTTTGTGGGGTGGAACACTCTGTATACATCTGCTAAATTCATTTGTTTTCAGATTTTATTCAGTTCTGATATTTCTTTGTTAATTTTTTGTCCAGTTTATCTGTATATTTGTGAGAGTGGGGTATTGAAGTCTCCCATTAAATTTTATTAGTATTTATTTGATCTTTCATGTTCCTTAATATTTGTTTTATGTAGTTATGTGTGCTGATATTTGGTGCATAAATATTAATGGTTGTTATTTCTTGCCGTTGGAGTTTTCCCTTGAGAAGTATGTAGTGAACTTCTTTGTCCCTCTTGAGCTGTTTTGGTTTGAAGTTCACTTTGTCTGAGATTAGGATAGCGACTCCTGCTTTTTTCTGGGTTCCTGTTGCATGAAATACTGTTTTCCATCCTTTGATTTTCAGTCTATGAATTTCCTTTTGGGTTAGATGTGTCTCTTGCATGCAATGTATTGATGTATCTTGTTTTTTGATCCATTCTGCTAGTCTGTTTCTTTTGATTGGTGAGTTGAGACCATTTACATTGATGGTTACAGCTGTTATGTATTGACTTATCTTTGTCATACATCTTTTCTGTTGTTGGTTCTGTGTTTTAGCTCGGTTTAACTGTTTGTCTTGCCTGGTGGATTATTATTGATTAGTGTCCTTGTAATTATAGTTTCCTTTTTCCTTTTCTAGGATATTCTTCAGAATATTTTGTAGAGGTAGTTTGGAGGTCATGAATTTCTTCAGTTGTTCTGTGTCATGGAAATATCTTATTTCATTTTTGAATTTGAAAGATAGTTTAGCTGGTTACATCAATCTAGATTGGAGATTATTTTATTTTAAGGCTTGAAATATTTTGCCCCAGGCTCTCCTTGATTTAAGGGTTTGTGTTGCGAAGTCTGCTGTGATTCTGATGAGTTTACCCTTATAGGTGATTCGGGTTTTTTTCTCTAACAATTTTCAGTATTCTGTTCTTTTGTTGCATTTCTGGAATCTTGATTATGATATGTCTTAGTGTAGATTTATTTTGGTCATGGATAATTGGGGTTCTATATGCCTCACTTATTGGTATGTCACGTTCTCTTCTCATGCTTGGGAAGTTTTCTGTCATTACTTCTGTAAATAATCTTTTTAGATCCTTTGCACTGTCTCTGTCTTTTTTCTTCACTCTGATCCATCTTATGTTGTTCTTCTTTGCATCATCTTGCACTTGTTGTATTGATTTTTCATAGTCCCTAGTTATTTTTAAGAATTTTTTTCCTTTTCATGGTCATGAACTGCAGTCCTGTCTTCTAGTTCTCAGATTCTGTCTTTACTTTTACTTAATCTACTGTGTATACTTTCAAGGCACTTTTTGATTTCTTGAACATCTGTTTGGATCTGTTTCATGGGTTCCATTTCTTTCATAAATTGAGTCATCAAGCTTTCCATTGTTTTTCTAAGCTCCTCTGTTTTTTTTTATCTGTGTCTACTCTAAATTCACTTAGCAGGTCTTTATTATGATCATCGTCTCTTTCTTAACTTGGCCAATTATTTTTAATCTGATGTTCTCTATAACCTCATCCATCTGTTTTTCAACTTCTGCTGCTACCATTTCTGAAAATTTGGTTGAGTGTTTTCCAATTTCCTCTATTTTGTTGTCCTCTGGATTTGTTCTGGGTGAGCTGAGGTTCTTGGGTTGTATTTTACTTATGGATATCATCATTTTCTTTGTACCTGTATGTATTTCTCCCCTTTTAGTTTCAGTGCTGATTTTTATATTTTGATTATGGGAGGTTACTTGAAGACAAATATTAATGCTTTCTAAGGAGAATTCTGTTCCTTCAGTGTCTTCTAGGTAAATGTGATTCTTGGCTTTTGTGGTTGTCTCAAGACCCTGGATTATGTTAATGATCATTACCTCAGATAATTACAGTATTACTATATGAGAAAGTACAACTGGTTATAACCTGTATGACATAATTGTTACACTAGTACATTAGCAATAGCATCAATTACATTCATGAAACTGACCAACTGTGATAAATATTTGTATCTTTAACCATAAGAGCAAGGTCAACACCGTTATAAAGCAGAATCCATTATAAACCAGGAATTTGTATGTAGTGCGTCTCCTGTTAGTGGAGTGGTTTTTGCCCTGTGTGTAGGGGGGATAATGAGGGATAGGAAAAGGTGTAGAAGTAATGAAGAAAGTTCTAGTAGATGTAAGACTTAAAATAGGATGTTACTTATACTTCGGGAAACCTGATTAGACAGTTTAGGAAGAGTGAAAGGTGAGAGTAGTGGATCAAGCCCTGTAGAATCTAGACAATATTTACTCATATGAAAAATGAAAGGGAGAGAGAAAACGAAAAGAAAAGGAAAGATCAGAGCATTTGGTTGAGGAAGGAGAGCTATGAGCAAGGCAAGAGTCAATAAAAGTAAAAACCAAAACAACAACAGACTAGGTAGACAAGAGAATGCATCACACGGGTAACAGGATGAATAAGAGAAAGAGAAAATAAAAGGAGAAATAAAACCAATATGTACATACATTATATATACATACATGTATAGTGAGATTTCTCTGATGGCCACTGCTCTGTCAGGGGCGCAGGCCGAAACCTGATTCTATGCTCGTTAGCCCCACTGAGTCTGCAGTGGTCAGTGCTGGGTACTATGTTGATCCTGCTCTCCAAGCATGGAGTCGGGGGGCAGTTGTCAGACTGCAGCTCTCTGGGCGATCTTTGGTAGCCCACCCATGTCTCCTTATCCTTTATGTCTCTAAAAGTTTTCTTAATGGTGTGGGTATTGTTGGCTTTACCACATAGTGATGGCTTGGATCAGAAGAGAAATGAAAAAAACAAAACAAAACAAAACAAAAAAACACTAATGAGAGAGAGAGAGGCAACAGTGCCTTCTGTCCAAGATGTTTCCCAACTTATTTGAGTTTCACCCTTCTGGTGTGCAGGCTGAGCCCATGCAGATTGGCTGCCCGGGAGAGTCCTGACCTACCGGCTCAAGCCTGGGTCCGAAGATGGAGCCCCGAGCTGTCTTCCCCAGAAGGTGGCAGAGCCAGCACCTAGGCTGTTGTTTTGTAGACCATGTCCAAGTTCGTGTTTATTCCATCATTTCTTCAGGCTTATATTCAGGTTAAATATTCCTGGGCAGTTACCCTACCTTAGTGGTATTGGGCATTTCTCAGTGTGTCCTGTCAGAAGGCACATGATGTCCAATGCCTCACTGCTGGTGACCAGGTACTCTTCTAAGTATCTTGTACATTCAATTTTCAAAACAATCTTGTGCTGAGGCTACTGCTTTCATGCCTTATAGATGTAAGTACTTTATACGTATGGGGAGGTTAAGCACCTTGTCTAAGGTCATATGGCTGCTTAATGGTAGAGCAATATTCTGAATTCGGTTGTTCCAGAATCTGCAAGACCAGCCAATAACTACATCGTGAAGAAGTCATAGCTGATTGTATGATTCTGAGCTCACCATCTACCTCCACCACACTTGAGACCAGGAGATGGATCCTCAAGCCTGCAGTGAGAATTCCTGCAGGGAGAGCTGACATTGTGCTGTGTGTTCCACCTCCACCTGCCCTGCACAACAGTAGTAGAGAGAGAATTACCTGGACAACCCGACATGGAGCTTGAGGAGCAGAGGGGATGCTATCTGACTCATCCTGGAAAAGTCAGCTGATGAGCTTGATGCTGCCTTGTAGACACGGTAATGTGGGGAGATGTGGTGTCCTGAGAGGCATTTGTAGACAGGATAAAGGCTCTATAGTTCTACAGTTCCTCTACCCACAGGACCTCACAGGAGGGAAGATTTCTAATAGTGTCTGTGGTGGGCTACCAGAAGATAGACACTGAGAAGTTTATTGCAGGTGGCCTGGGCAGGAAGCCCTAGTTAGCCCATGTCAGGTATACCCACAGATAGAAGTCTCCAAAGAACTCATTTTGTAAAGAATTTTTCTTTACTTCTTTTATCTCTTTCCTTGCTTTCCAGTTCTGCAGGACCCATAAAAGATCATAGTAAAGGGGATAAATATAAGAATTGGGAGGAATCGAGGAAAAAAAAATGACCATGTCTTCTTTCCCCTCTGTAGGTTTTACAACCAGGGCCAGCCTTAAGCAGGCAAGCAATTAGGTCTCAAAGCTTAAGTGGGAAATTAAGTTATGTTCTGTACTGTCTGAGAAATAAGATTGCTTGTTAAGCAATCTTAACTGAAAATGAATGTGAAACATGGGATCTACCCAAGATCTCATGCTAGGACAGAAGAGAATGATTAACGGTATAGGTTTAATAGTCAGTAGTGAGAAAGAATGAAATCGAGTTAGAACAATAAGCTGGCTACTTGGGGATTGAGTTCTGTTCCAGAGTCCCTCCTCACGCTAGTCTTGTACTGAGGTCTGGGAAAGAACTACTTTCTCAATTACTGTCAGACTGCATCTGGCCTTTGGCTCTAATGTAGGAAGGGTTGTTCAAGGTTATTCTTCTCCCAAGAGATTGTCCAGAATTGTGTGGTGTTTTGTCTTTGGGTGAACTGAAAATAGAACTCCTCCAAGGATTCGATAGAGTAGATTGTCAGTGAAAAGATGAAATGTTTTCAGTATTGCTATCCAAAATATGCCTCTCCAAGTGCAGACAACTACAGCTGTTTGAGCAGAACCAAACAGTCATTTGGATACTGAGTCTGCTGCGCCGCTAAGCCCTGGAAGCCTTGATAATGCCTGTCCTCTCCTCACCCCACCCAGCGCCATGCCTTTAAATCTTGTACAGGCAGCACTCAGAGGCGAAGTTTTTTTTGTCTTTTAACCCAGTCCCATTCAGTCCCTCAGTCCACTCCTACTTTCTTCTCTCCCTTCAACATGGTTCTTAAGATAAACCAGCTTCTAATATTTTGACTTGAGTTCCTACTTCCAGCATTATGCTCTCTGCCTAGACCCTAGAAGAGATGTGATGTTTTGGATTAGCGCCTCGGAGCACCAGAGACAGAATCTGCCTCTGCCCTCTTCTTTGTCATATAAAGCTTCACTTGGTTCTGCTCCAGCTACACCAAGTCCTCCCTCCCAGAACCCACCAGTTCTACAGAACCTGCTTCTGGGCGCTCAAGGTACCAAAGGGTGCTTGGCTTCCATCAGCATTTTGTAGAAGGAATCTAAAAGCAGAACTGATCTGGTGGACAGCACTAGGCCCAATAGGAGTGAGACATTTTGAGATAGGCAACTTTAAAAAATCTTTCTTAATTAAAGAGGAAAAAAATCACGTCAGTTGGTTCTTGTGTTTGGGAATCATTCTATAGCAGGTGGCTGATCAACTTAAAATTTAAGTAAAATAAATTAAAATTAACTATATTTCATTCCTTTGAGTGACGATGACAAAGAACAGAACAGTTTGCCATTTTAAATCAGGAAGAAAATTGTGTATTGCTTCGAACCATTTGATGTTGCTATTATTCAGCTTTTTTGTCATATTTAACCATTTTAACACAGGGAACCATCAGTTTCGTGTGGTTCGGGCTAATTTTGATGTTCTAAAAACATTTCTGCTGGGTTTTTTTTTAAACACTATAAATGCTTTTCTATTTGAATGATGTTAGTCTACATCTTTCTGTTTTTCTTCCTTTCTCTCCTTCCCTTTCTCCCTCCCTTCTTCTCTCCCTGCTTTCCTTCCTTCTTTCCTGCCTTCGTTTTTTGCTTTGCTGGGATTTGAACCCAGGGCCTTTGCTCTGAGCTGCATCCCTAGCCCTTTTTCATTATTTTTAGAGAGGGTCTCACCAAGTTGCCAAGTTGTCCATTTTGGGCTTGAACTTGCAATCCTCCTGGCTCAGCCTCCCAGAGTGTTTTTCTTTTATCTTATTTTCAATTACTTCACACTGCCAGTGGAGTGTATTGGCTGCCTGGTGATATCAAAGAGAATTTGAAAATTGAATCTGGGCATAAGCATGCATGTGGTTGTGTTTTGCCTTTCCTGATCTCTACTTGCATAATTCAACTTGATGCTGCATGTTTCTTTTTTCTTTTATTCTGTTCCATATGGTGGCACAACAACCACCAAAAGATGAATACTTTCAGTACCTTTCATATCAAAGCTGCAGCTTTCACATTCTGTTCTATTCATTCTGCATTTTGGCAGTGGATAAAGGGACACAGTTAAAGTCTGTGCTCATAATTAACCAATTATTTAGGAAAGATTTTCTTTTGAACTGATGGCCACCCGTGCTTTTATAATTATCAGAAATGAACTAGCTCAGCATTCCATAGGAGATATTCACAATTCACTTCCTTGCTATTGGAAGAAAGAGAATAGGAAAGAGCTAAGGAGTATTAGGGAATCCGTTTTACTTGGAGTGTTCCCCGTGGGACCGCTCTAATGCATGCTAAAGCTCTCTTTGTCTGCATGGTTCTCTTTGCAGCACAATCTTAACAATCTTTTTACTTTTTCAGAACCCTACATAGAAGAAAACTTCAAAAAAAATTTTATTGTGTAAAAAGTGAGGCAATTCCAGTGTAAATTCTCTTGTATGACCTGACTCATAAGATTTGCAGATAAAGCATTACACCTTTCTGCAGAGTAGTCTTTTATACATTTCAGTATGATTTGAAAGATAGAGAGCACTCCAAATTTAAGTCTAAAACTGCTAGCAGAGATGTCTTTGTTAAGTGGACGAGACACCCACATACATGCACGATAAAAGCTTTGCCAGCCCATATGTGATGCCCAGGCCTGTGGTACTATCAGTCAAACCTCTCTTCCTACGGGACTTGTGTTTCCCACCTGTGTGGGAAGAGACGGTGGGGGCTTTGTTTGCAGTGGCTTTGTTTGCTTGCAGCCACTGGTAAAATAAACATGACCTCAGGTTGGTGAAGCCCTTGGTGAAGCTTGAGGGTCCTGGGAGAGCAATTCCTAGAGCCCAACACAGATGACTTCATCAGAGTATCTGGGGTAGGCTCCCCTCATTTGTGATGCTTGGATTGCGGCACCCTCACAGAGCTGTGTAGGACTGACTCAGGCTATGGGATGTTTGGTGGGAGACGCCTCCTGGAAAGAACTCCAGAGGAGGAACACTGAGGAGAAACTTGTCCTCTTTCTCTAAAAGCCTGGCACTATGAGTCAGTGAAGCCTCAAAGGTGCTTCAAAACCTTGCCAACCAGATCTATAGTCTCAAGAATTCTTCATAATTTCATCTTCAGGCAGTGTTCAAGATCTCTGCCCTGAACTTATCCAATGAGAACTGAAAACATACTCAGTAGGGCCTTAGATTGAGAAAGCACATGCATTTTGTGAACTGATGCACCAGAAATTTATGTGGTAATTAAAAAGTCTCTGAAGAAAACTCAATGTTTAAAATAGAAAGGTCAGTTTTATAAGTTTATATTTGCTGAGTTGGAAAAATATTAAATGGAGGTGATTAACAGAGATATTTGGTACACATAATGCTTTTTCTGGATCTTATTAACAATATGCCAAGATGGCATATATAAAAGGGGAATTTAAGGAATTTTACATCAGAGATTTATAGCTATGTCAAAAAGTTTACATCAGCATATATCAAAAGGTTTACACTTCCCAGGAAATTAATAATTTGAATTCAGTATGTGATATGTTTACTGCAGCCCACAGAATATATTGGGGGACTTTAAATTCTTTTCCATTATATTACCAAGAATGTAAATGCAAACTTTTTACAAGATAATTATGCAAAGAATGGAACCTTATTGTGTATCCTCATAAATAAAAAGTCGACATAAATCCCAACCCTAGCCCAAGTAGTACTTGATGCTAGGAATGAAGGGTTTGTTTGCCCCATCTCCTCCTAAGCCCCAAGTAATAAATCGCAAAAGCTTCAATATTGATTCAACGACATGAATGGCTGAGTGACTTCAGAGGGACTCTGACAAGTAGACAAATGCTGCCATGGTGACATTTGGAAATGCAGTGTGGTTAGGGAGCCTTGCTGGTTTCCTCCCCCTGCCATTAGAACAAAATGACAGACCATGCAAAGTGCCACACACAGCTTGCCTAAACCAGGGCAACCAGGAAAAAAGAAAAAAGATTCATAGTTAACTGTTCTTAAAGGGTTAAAAGTTCCATATGCATTTGTGTTGGATTTATAGGGAAATTCCTTTTTGAATATGAGAAAAACTGTTCAGAAATATGCTTCTTGTTTAGAAAGAGAAACTATTACTGATGTTAAAAGTCAGCATTCTCTGTAAATGTTTTATAAAAACTCTTCTTAACGATGAAATGTTTTTTGCTTGGAAAGGTAAAGATTTAAGATAGTTTCCTCTGGACATAAAATTGTATTCAATTCATCCTTTGTTAAGTAATATAATAAAATAATAGTATATGTGGCTAGTAATAAAAATAAGATAATATTTAATAAAATGCTACCATGACATATAAAATAGATCTTTTGGGGGGGTGCTGGGTATCGAACTCAGGGCCTTCCGCTTGCTAAGTGGGCCTACCACTTGAGCTAAATCCCCAATCTATAAAATAGATTTTTAAGGAGATGAGATTGTTAGGAAGCAACATTGCACTTGGCTATTACTTAATCTTATCATTAATCTAATGGAACTATTTTGCAATTAAAAAATGCTCTTTTCTTTATTTGTAGAAAATAAAATATATCTAGATATATTAAAACAGACACAATTCGCATCATAACAATGAAGTTATTTTAAAATTTTTAGTGGGAAATGTTTTAAAATAGATTATTTTAGTATGTTTATGAATAATTAATATAGTGTTTTTGATATTGGATTGGTTCACTCAAAGAAAAGTGTTCTGAGCTGCATCTAAAACACAGTTAGGGTAGGAAATCATTGTTTCTCTTTAAATCTTATTCCATTGTTTTTCTGCTTGTCAAATATTATCAAAATTCTTCATTATCTCATTCAGTTCCCATACAAGAGGGTGCCAGTAGGTACTATAAGAATCTCCATTTTGCAGACAAGGAAACTAAATTGAGAAAGACTAATAAATTTATTTGAATTCACCCAGCCAGTCTACACTGGACTTACCCACATGAAATGCTTTTAGATTTGCCCTTCTGTCGTTCAAAATGGAAACTGTACTACTGACTGATTTACAGACTCAGGCATCATATTCCATAAATGGAATGGAAATGTTTAGGAAAAACATTTTAAATTTAAGATTATAAATAATTAAGATATTCACAGTGGAACATACTTAATCCATCACATTACCTTGTTAATTTTAGAAAAATTAAACATTAAATACATTAAAAGTTAAAAAGGGGAAGCATAATTAAGTACAAGAAAGTGAAGTACTGTTTAATTTCCATGAAAAAACAAGAGGGAAAAGGCTTTTTTTGTTGTTCATTTGTTTTTTGCCATCACATTTTTGGTTTGAGATTCCAAAATTCCACCTCAGCTGTAATGGTCTGTAATGGTCTAATTTGACTGCCTGGTTGGTCAGCAATCTTAAACTAAAGATAGCTTTATTTTATACACATTGTCTATGGCAGAATGAAATAATTCACAGAGAAATATTTGACAGGGCATATTAGAGATTTCAAAGTGGCCACGATGAGTCATGATACATTGGGCATTTGTAGATAACCCACAGGTAGTATGGCTACAATCCAAACTTTTTAGAACACAGGAAGACAGGAGAACCTTACTCCCAGGGGCCTTCAGCATTTTCCTCTGGTTCACCCCATAGATTACTGAAGCAGATTTTGGCCACCCCGACTTCCGCACCCAAACCCAGTCAGAGACAACTAACTCCTCTCTGGGAAAGCGTGTGGCCACTTCTGGCCCAAGCTGTGTGGCAGCCCTTCTGCCTTCTCCTTTGTCTTGGCTTCTTCCTCCTACACTTGTACCACATCAGCATCCAGGACTTTGCTGTCAGCTTTGTTTTGCTTTCATGTGTAGAAGTTTGATCATGAAGTCCTGGTATGATGTAGGAAGGATGTGAAAAAGGCCTCTCAGGGACCATTTGGTAAGTTGGAATCCTTCCAGGTTTCCAGCTTTGTCATTTTCTGTTATCAGCCTTCCATCCCTCAGAAGGACTTGCTTCTCTCAATTTTCTAAGAACTTCCCCAGGTTTTCAACTCTCCTACATGTTTTCATCTGCTGTCCTCCTTGGTGGGACAACTCCAGGAGGCATGAGCCACATAGATTTTTGTGTAAATGGTGTCACCACGGGTTGCACAACTTCTGCAACCCTGCAGTACAAGCATGGACAGGCCTGGCCCCAAACCCTAGTGATGCCAAATGCCAAGGAGGCGGTTTCTAGTAATCGCCTGGCAAGAACTCATATGACTTTGACTTCAGCTCCGAAGTCAGACTTTAACTTCTTTAGAACAGCATTTCCAAAAATGTATTTTGAATATTAATAGGAATAAGATAGGAAAAAGTTTCTGTGACCAAATGAATTCATGAAACAGTGAATTAAGTAAATTTATACTGGTTCGTTTACTACAGTTCTCAGATCTTTTAATATTTTATTATGCTTAGTGATTTTCTAAGACTGTTTCCCATACTTGTGGTTGGATTACCAAGCCTTTTGCCCTTTGCAAGCTCCAGGAACTGAAATCCACAGTAACATTTATAAAAATGCTGAGATATTGGCTTGCGGGGGGATTTAAATTCAGTGGTGTTCAAACATGAGCCAGTACTATTGTCTGCAGTCTCTTTGCAATGTGTCCTGTGTCAAATTATTCTTTTTCACTGTGAAGCAAATCTCTTGGGGGGATATACCTTTAATGTAGCTGAAAACACTTATCTCAGATGATATTTAAACATTTCTCCTTACACCTGATGAACAGATTTGAAGCATGTGGGTGGTGGTTGGATTTAGGGTAGCCATCTTTTCCGCTTGTCCCTTTTCAAAGTTTAATTATTCTGGATACTGAGGGCTGAGAGAGAGAATAGGAAAAGAAGCTTCCCTCTGCTTAACCGCTTGCAGGCCTCCTGCCCATCTTTTTGGTTGCAATTAGTTCTCTGCACAGCACACACAGACCGTGTCCTCGGTGGGAAGACTGTCTCGAGATTTAGAAAGAAGGGTGCTGAAGATGTAGCTTGATGGTAGAGCACTCTGGAGTTCAACCCCAACACTCCCCAACATGCATGTCATTGATGAAGGTGACTACAGGGGAAAGGACTTCTGCTCCATGAATGCTGCACTGGGCATCATTGGGAGTGAAGCTGACTTTGTCTTCAGAACCTTCGGCTTTCCTTTCACACACTGCTGGTGGCATCAACCATGCTCCACCTCCAGGCTCCCAGTAATCCTCTGGCTTTCTCTCTGTTTCCTTATGTCTCTCTAAACTGCAAAAAGTGATTGAGGATTAAACACCTCTGGATGGAAGGAGCCAGCCAGAATGAAGATCTCTGGAAATAGTGAGGCCTGCAGAGGGAAAACTTAATGGCAAAGCTCTGAGGCAGGAGCTGGGTGTGATGGTCCATGACTGAAATCCCAGCACTTGGGAGGCTGAGGCAGGAGGATTACTGCAAGTTTCAGAAGAGTTTGGGTTCCATAGTGAGTTCAAGACCAGCCTGAAGTACATAGACCCTGTCTCAAAAACCCAACGAACCAACCAAAAAACCAAAACCAGAACAAAAACCAAAACCAAAAATGCAGGGTCCTCTGGTCCACGTAAGGAGTCTGGAATGTCAGCATTTGATGGCATCTACTTTTTGCTTATTTTTTTATTAGTACATATTTGCAGTAGGTAATGATCACACTCAGCGCTGGAGTTGGTACCCGTACATAACGCATCTTACTTCTTCCTTCATCTCCTCTTCCTCGCCCTCTCTCCGTCTCTTGGTCCCCCTCCTTTGTCGTACACTGTGCTAACCATTCCAGCTACATTATTTCCTGTGGTTTTATTCTACAAGGCAGACAGACACCACCAGCTCTTTGGAGATCCATATGTTCTGTCCTCTCGCTATTGTTCGGATGCTGAATGTCTCTCCTGTGCTAAAGTCCCCAGGGTGGCACTGCTGAGTGTGGCGGATACTCTGAGAAGCAGGAAGTCTTGGGAGGCCCAGTGGTCCCTGGAGCACAAGCTAAGGGACTGTGAGCACACGCCCCCTTCTCTTGCCCTGTCGCCCCGTGGCTGTTGTTGTAAGCAGTTTTTGCTGCTCCACATTCCCTTGCATGAGGTGCTGCCTCACCACTGGCCCACAGCGATGGGCACAGATCACAGATGGACCCTCCAGACTGTGAACCAGAAAAACCCTTTCTCTGCATGAACTGAAGATCTCGGGTGTTTTGCTATAGTGATGGAAAGCTAGCACAGTGTCTCTAGCACTCTCTGGATTTTTTGTTTGTTTGTTTGGCATATTCTGATTTTTGGTTGATTAAACTTTCACCCCAGAAAGACTGAGAGCTCAGTAAGCTTCGCTTTGTGCTTCAGAGGTGGCTGTTTGGCCACACTGCCTTACAGGTTCTGCTGCTTTCTAAACACTTGATAATAACTGTTAATGAAGGACTTAGTTCCTGGAAGTAGATGAGGGGGTGCTGGGAGTGTAAATTTTCAGTTCACATCATCGCAGTGTCTAGGAAGGTGTCATTCACTGAGCGAATTCATGGGGGAGAGTGTGCTTAACAGTGAGACTTGGTGAACAAGGACGAAGGTAGAAGATTCCATTGATAGACACTTAGCGTCTAAGTGCACTAAAGTAACATCTAGCCACAAATAAAGTCTTTGCATATGCTAATGAAACAAACATGATTAAGTACATATTTTATTCAGACATATTTTACATTACACATCACAAATGTAAGACACTTTAGATAGTAAAAAAACATTTTTTCTGTTGTTGTAGTTTTGTGTTTTGCATGAGGACCATATGGAAACTGATTTTTCTGTTTTGGCCTCTGAGTTAAGTTCCAGTTTCTGTAGTGTAGAATCTGGGAAGCACTGCCTGTGTGTGTCTGTCCCTTACTATGTGCACAGATTTTCTGCTTGTAGACCCAGCTCAACCTTCGGAGCTGCACCTCCTAGGAAAGCCGTCTAGTCGCCCGATTGGGTAGGATGCTCTTCGCCTTACCATTCCTCTGATTTCCATGCAGTTTCTGCTAAAACTGTTTTGCCGGGATAACTGTCTCCTTTGCTAGCCAGCGGTTTAGTAAATGTTACAGCTTTGAGATGAGGCATTTAGTACCAGCTCACCATAATGCTAAGTTAGTACCCCTGGATAGCATTTGTAACTCAAAGTACATAGTATTCCTATTCTGATTCATTAGGGAGGGCACCATGTACACTGCATTTAGAATTAGGAGACCTAGCACGCTGGTCCTGCTTCTGCCTTTAAACCAGTCTGCTCTTATTTTAGTTTTTTCTCCCATAAAGAGTGGCGACATAGAGTTGGGCTGCTAATCTTTCACCTTCCTTCCAGTTCAAGCCTTTCATAATCCTGATAATGTTGCATAAATCCTTTAAATGTATCTCTTGCAGAGGAGATTTACCCATTGCTGGTATCATAGTCTAGCACTGGCGACGCTACTTTGAAGACCCCGGAGGGTGGCACCAACAACACTTGTTGAGGGGAGGGTTGCCAGGTTGCATGGTAAGAAGTTGCACTCCACACAGGATCCAATTCGTTTAATCCTAAGAGCGCACGAGGTAGGAATTAATCGTGTACTATAAATGAGGAGACCCGTAACCCATCCCAGATGTTGACCTCAGTCCCTGCTTTATCTGTGTGTGTGTGTGCGCGTGTGTTGGGGGTGTTGTGTAAGAGCCTTCCTTTCTAATATTTCATGGATTTACGATTACGTTCCCCCACGGACGCCCCAGCGAGTGATCGCGAAGGCTAAATCGTCCCTTGCAGGAAGAGGACACGACCCAGTGAACAGGTTCTCTCTCCGGAAAGACTAAGACTGCGGGCGGCGCAGCGGCAGGGAGACGCGCGAGCCGGGCTGGAAGGGCCCATCAGGGCGCCGCGCGGGGTGTTCCGGCTGCCCGCGGCGCCCCCCGCCCGGGTCAGGTGAGCGGCCCTGTCCGCCGTCCTATCGGCGCAGAGCGAGGGGGCGGGGCGGGGCGGGGCGAGGCGGCGGCGGCGGGAGCGCGGGCCGGCTGCAGGGCGCGCGGATGTCGGCGTCCCCGGAGGCAGGTAGGCGCGATCCGGGCACCTGTTGCGGGAGTCGGGCCGGGCGCAGCTGGGGCGGGGGCGGGACCCACCGGGCGCCCGCTCTAGGCCGCCCGGCTGCGCGCGCGAGGTGCCCTCGGCTCCTGCTCCGGCTGCCCGGACGGTGCGGGGTGCGAAGCGCGCGCCGGAGACGGGTGACGGCGGCGGGAGGGCGGAGATCGCCTGGGCCCGCGCGTCCCAGAGGGAGCCCCGCCTCGGAGGGTTTCGGGGAGTCTGCGCTCAGCCTGGCGTCGTGGGATAATTCACATATTCCTAAAAAGCGCGTACATTTTAAATGTCTTGAACTATCGTGAAGTTGATTTTTTTTTTTTTTTGTACAGGGGCCGAGCTCAGGGATGCTTCACCCCGAGCTACACCCCCTTATTTTAATTCTGAGACAGGGTCCGGCTAAATTGCCCGGCCGCCCCTGAATTCGCTGTCCCCTGCCTCTGCCTCCCGATAGCTGGGGTTCCAGGCCTGTGTCTGCTCCAGGCGGAACTTTTTTTTTTAAACAAAAAACTTTTCACATTTCACGAAATGCACAACTTTTAAAAATGTATGTAATATTTTTATAAATAAGCAGCACACTCAGAAATCGATAATTTTAAAGGTGCATAATTACGGAGAGACATGAAATTCAGAAATACACTTTAAGCAATACAGCATCATTTTGAAAATTCTTGCTAAAGTTTTGATTACTGAAGTGCTTTTTCCTCCTTTTTGTGTGTCATTTATCAAAAAATTAGATCAAATTTTAAAAAAATGGTATGAAAAGAAAAACATCTTCTGGCTAGGACACAAACACACACCAGCTGATTCTTTTTGGGTAGTTTCCTAGGCTAAGTGGCACATGGTTAAATCTATATTCCTTGAAAAAAAGGGAGGCTGCAGGGAGGATCCACATGCACTCTGAACTGTGTTATAATAAACATATGTGATTAGGTATAACATCCTGGCTTTGCTGTTAACTTACAGTGACGTTCGACACTGACCCCATTCATTGGGCCTTAGTGTCTTCCTTTACACAATAAAGGGATTAAGTGATTGCAAAGACTTATTTCAGATATCTATGTATCTATCTTGATATATCGCTTACGATAACTTTTAAAAGAAGTAACTAAAACATATATGCTAAAAGTTTGATGTTCTCATTTCCGTGATGGATGAAAATAGGTCACACTTATTAATACCTGTTAAGTAATGGATTGAGAAGTTCTTTAAATGCATTCTCTATTTAACACATCATCACCGGAAATTGTATTACCACAATTCACAAAAATGGCACTGAGGTGTGGACTGTTTCAGTTCCTTGTCCCAAACACCCCGCAGTCAGCGAGAGCCGGGCGAAGGGTCTTTGCCAAATGCTCTTAGGTACCTGTGTTACACTGCACGTGAGGACTAGAAGCTGAGCCTGCTTGCAGCCAACACAGTCTTCGATTCAATTACACTGAGACCAGTGATGTAAAAGTAAATTATGTGACAATACTGAGTCTTGCTACTATCAGATATAGAAATGATGTGACGGTCAAAATGTACGGTATTTAACAGTAATTGTAGTTTTATGTCCTACATACATATTTATCAAATTGGATGCCTACTGCATTAATTGTCAGACATTGATAATATGAGATACATTGGGAATACAAGTACTTTTTTAGTAATCAGAAAATTTAGAAATAATGTGGGAGGGAAGAAGCTTAAATCAAAGTATGTCAGTTGTCTTTCCACTTGGAGGGGCCATGCCCCCAAGACTGAATAATGCTGCACCCACTCGAGAAGGGCATTCAGGCCAGAGTTAGCCATGGCTGAAGTCTTTGTTCATCCTCCCGAGGTGAACCGTGGTGAATGGAAATGGTCGCAGTATTGATTGAGCGTACACTGTACACCAGGAATCCTACCAAGCTCTTTCAGTGGAAGAACTACATCTAACCATGAATTAAATAGTATCATCCTGACTTGCAGTAGAAGAAATTTGAGGACCCACAAAGATGATACTTTTTGTCTTAGATTAGGTGTGCGATCTTCCATTGTTGAGAAATTCGTAGGCTGTGAACACAACGTGAACGTCTATAGCCCGGGAGGAGTCATAGAGTCAAACCGGGCAATTTTTTATTTTGAGGAGACTGGGACCTAGAAAAGTTAAAAGGTCACGTATTCTGTTTTCCCAGTCATGAGTTTAGTCACTGGTACCTTCTTGGAGACTATTAAGTTGAGAGCATCTTTTTTGTTGTTGTTGTTGTTTTCCTCAGTACTGGGGATGGAACCCAGGGTCTTCACTCTGAACTACAGCCCCAGCCCTTTTTATTTTTTATATTGAGCCAGGGTCTTGCTAAGTCACTAAGTTGCCCAGGCTGGGCTTGAACTTGTGATCCTTCTGCCTCCGCCTCCGAGAGGGCTAGGATTACGAGCCTTTACTACTATGCCTCGCTGAGAAGGGTCTTAACTGGTAAACTTGTTCATTAATCACTTGATGTATTGCCAGTCAGTCAAATGCCACCACATGCCCCTTCTTATATTGGTGCCCTTTTTTATTGAAAATTTCAATATTGTAC